>MCJB01002259.1:0-81640 GCA_002018475.1 Nicotiana obtusifolia | reverse complement strand
CTCAAAGCTACGGTAGTTTATTGTGACAACGTCTCAGCCGTTTATTTGTCAGGCAACCCCGTGCAGCACCAGCGTACCAAACACGTAGAGATAGATATTCACTTTGTTCGGGAGAAAGTTCAGATCGGTCACATTCGAATTCTTCATGTGCCGTCTTCATCACAGTATGCGGACATCTTTACTAAAGGACTCCCGAAATACGTATTTGACTCGTTTCGATCCAGCTTAAACGTTTCAGCCTACCCACGTTCAAGCTGAGGGGGACTATTAGGAGAATATCTTTTATATTAGGAGAATATCTTTTATATTAGGAGATTATATTTTATATTAGGAGAGTATCTTTTATGTTAGGAGAATATCTTTTATTATTCCATATCTTCCATTGATTTGACTTAGTCCCTATACTAATCCCTATTGGTCTTTGATTTGTATTCTAGCACTATAAATAGGAATCATGTAAACCATTGAGAATCAACAAAGAAGATCATATTCCTTCACTATGCTTATCAAAAAGGGCAAAAAAGAACAATTAAACTAGAAAAATCATCTTTCATTTCACAATCCAACCAACTACAAAATGTGCCCCTATACAAATGTTATTCCAAAAGAAAACAAAAATGCTGAAACTAAAAAAACAAAAAGAATTCAAAATATTGCCTCTCTAAACCTCTGGTTCATGATCATGCTCATTTTCCGAACTTGAATCAGCTGAAACTGTTTGATTATTCTCAGCACTTCTCCTATCATTTCCTAAACCAAAACTCATCCAAATCTCTCTTCTCCTCCCTCTATTTTCATTCTTATTATTCAATTCACCTTCTTCTTCAGGCATCTTATATCTACAAATGGGACATGACCCATGAATTTTCAGCCATTTTTCAATACAATTCCCATGAAACTTATGCTTACATGGCATTTCTTTAACAACCACCTCATCACCACTAACTCCCCACTCCTCTAAACATATAACACACTCCCCTTTTTCTGCTTCACAAATTTCCACATTTGGTAGTGCTTCAATTGATGCTTTTGAAGCTGGTGGCTGACCATCTTTTCCCAACAAATCACTCAAAAAAGACTCAAAGTTCGAAGAGGAAGACCGGTTTTCTATAACAACCATGCCTTGTGTTAAAGGGTTTATGAGTATAATTCGATCAAGAAAATCAGCTGGGGTTGCTGATTCTTGTGTTTCTTGATCTGGGTTGGTTGAATCTTGAACTGGAGTTGATGAAATTGATGAGCTTGTGAAAGCTAAAATAAAGGGTAAAAACAGAGAAAAGTCTCTGTTTCTTGAATTGATTAAATTTTCTATGAATGATGATGCTTCTGTAGCTGCTGATTCTGATTCTGAAGCCATTTGATTGAAGATTTGTTTGAAGATTTTGAGAGAATGAAAGAATAATTTAAGAAAATTTGACAAAAGTGTAATGAAAAGGGAGTGAAGATTCGGCAATGAATATAAGGGAGGAGACAGAAAGTTGTAGAAGGATCTGGAATTATGTAACAGTAAAAGTTTTAGTGGAAATTCTAGGATTTTTTGAGTTAATAATGTTTATCCATATATTTTTGCAGTCCTTTTCAAGTAGAGGCAGATATTTTCAAGGGGGCTGATCGTATACTAGTGGGTCTCACTTTTGTTCTATGGTCCAGCACCATTGAATATGTCAACTTGTAGAAAAATACACGTTCGGAAGAAGTTTACTCGAATTTAATATTTGTACCAAATAATTAAATAAGATATAAAATATGTATTTAATATTTGATAAGATAGATTTCTACAAAGCAAAGAGAACTGACTCGTTTTCGGATTTAGAGATACAATATGGAGACCGAGATCTCTCTGTAAATAAACTGATCTAAATAGATATTCGTTTTTGGAGTTGATTTCATTTTATTTTCCTATTCACCTTATACTAAATTTCAAATTAATTTTTTTATTCAAAATTAATCTAATTAGAGTAAAAATAATCAGCAGAGCTTTTGGGAAATTGTAAATTGAAATCTAATGAATTATAGTAAAACTCTCTTTCTGGATCGTAAGAAGAGGATTTCTAGTTCCAAATATGACCATGCATACGGACTGCAAGAAATTATGTTGTCTATAAAATAAAGACTATAAAGTAAATAAATTAAATACAAGTATAAAGGAAGATTGATATTTTTATTCAACTTCAAACTGATGTACATAATAAATTGAAATCTTCACTATTTATAGAATAAAGGAAGCAACTGCGAGACTTTTCAGGAAGCAGTTGTGAGGCTTTTCAGGAAGCAGCTCGAGGCTTTTCAGGAGCTGCTTGTAACTTGTCTGCATGAGCTGCTCGCAGCCTGCCTGTTTAATAAAAAGCTGATGCAAGTCATTTCATTGAGTTGCTTGCAACCTGCCTACATTAACTGCTTGGAGATAAACTTCAACGGAATACTAAATGGATAATCTTCTTCAGGAAGATTATCTATAGTGGAGTAATAAATGGATATCTACAATAATATTTTCATAATATTCTCCCTTGAATGTTCATTATTAAGTGCCTCGTTAAAACCTTACTAGAAAAAATCTCGTTGGAAAAAAATCCTAGTCAAGAAAAAAGAGTACACTAATAATATACATTACAAGCTGCCTCATTAAAAACCTAACCAGGAAAATGGGAAAAAACCTGGGCAAGAGAAAAAGAGTACAGTGCGTACTTTATTCCCCCTGATAAAGACGTTGTTTTAAATACACAAGTCTCTGTATTCCAGTCTTGTATACCACCTTCTCGAAGGTTGCAGTTGGCAAAGACTTGGAGAATAAATCTGTCTGATTTTCACTTGAACGGATTTGTTGCACATCAATGTCACTATTTTTCTGAAAATCATGTGTATAGAAAAATTTTGGTAAAATGTGCTTCATTTTATCTCCTTTTATAAATTTTCCCTTCAATTGGGCTATGCATGCATCATTGTCTTCGTATAAAATTGTAGATCTTCTACCACGTTCCAAATCATATTTTTCTTGAATGAAATGACTCAATGATCTCAACCATACACATTCACTACTTGCTTTATGAATAGCTATTATCTTAGCATGTATTGAAGAAGTTGCAACAATAGATTACTTTGTGGAGCGCCATGGTATGAAAGTACCTCCACATGTAAACACGTAGCTGGTTTGAGATCAAGCTTTATAAGGATCCGATAAATAACCTGCATCGTCATAACCAATAGGTTCTGCACTACCTTTGTTAGCATAAAACAAACACATATCAAGAGTTTTTTTTAAAATTGCAATTTATGCTTAACCTCGTTCCAATGTCTCCGTGTAGGAGAAGAGTTATATCTTACTAGTAAATTAACAGAAAATACTATGTTTGGCCTTGTAATATTAGCAAGATACATAAGTGCACCAATTGCACTGAGATAGGGTATTTTAGGACCAAGGAGTTCCTCATCCTCTTCTGGAGGTCGAAACGGATCCTTATTCACTTCAAGTGATCGAACAATCATTGATGTACTTAATGGGTGCGCTTTGTCCATGTAAAAGTATTTTAAGACCCTTAGTGTACAGGCAGATTGATAAATAAAGATCCCGCCTACTAAATGTTCAATTTGCATATCAACACAAAGTTGTCTTTCCAAGATCTTTCATCTCAAATTCTTTTTTAAGATATCAATTGCCTTTTGGAGCTCTTATGGAGTTCCAACAAGATTTATGTCATCAACATAAACAACAAGATAACGAATTCTGAAGACATTTTTATCATAAAAATATATAGACAAATAATATCACTTATATAACCTTCTTTAAAAGCAAATATTCACTGAGGCAATTATACCACATGCACCCAGGTTGTTTTAAACCGTACAAAGACCTTTGTAATCTGATCGAGTATATTTTTCAAGACTTTGAACTATATGTTTTAGGTATTTTAAATCCTTCAGAGATCTTCATATTGATTTAATCAAATGAGTCATATAGGTTATGACTTGCATTTAAATGGCATGACATCTTCAGGTGTCTGGACTACAGGTCCAATTCTCACAATCTTTTACAATATTGTGCACTGTATTGTATCAGATATATCGTCGACGATTATTTTGTATCGGTTCCAAAGCGACATAACTTGTTGAGATCTCATCTCTTTCTTTATTTTCAGGTACCTGAACTTCTTCTGGAGTTTCATGAATGTTATGTGGTGGGCTCTTCTAGAGTTCATTTCCTTCTCATTATGATCATTTTGATAATTTGCTCATATAGTTTTTCATGGATTGTTACCTTTGGAATCGATCGATTTACGACGCTTCATGCGTGCAGTAAACTTTATCCTTCAGGGACTTTAATTTTAATAGGAGCATTTGCAGCTAAAATATAATATTTAATTTTGGATCTGCAAATGCTTCTAGCATTTGACTTGAATTATCTTATGAATGAGGATCATACTAATGATAATTCGATTCATATAACATACTTTTCAGCTGCTTATTTCATCCCCCAAATGTTAGTAAAACTAACATATATTCCCAATCTTTATTGGGAAACTTATCTTTGTGTATTGTGGTCGAGAAATTAATCATATACCACACATCAAAAGTTATTAGATAGTAAAAATATTTGGTTTCTGATCCTAAACCAATTGTGAGCGTAGGACTTATCATATATTGTTGGTCTGATGCATACAAGTGTTGCTGTATGCAATTTAAAAAATCTTAGACCAACACATGAACCTTTGTTCTCATAAGCAATATTTTAGCCATTAATATGAGGTATTTAATGCTAAACTAGTTTGGATATAAACCAGCATCATCAAGATGAACTTGCTTGATTTCATAATCTGAATATTATGCTCTTAATTAAGAAAAGCAATTTCAAGTACCAAACTGCAGGTTGACAATAAACACACATGTAATCATCTCATATATGCATCTATAAGTGGGTCACATGATAGGTGAATGGGCTCATATTCACCATTTATATATTCCAGAATTCAGGGGTCTTAGTCCCAACTTTAGCTGGTATAATGAATTTATTATGAGAACAAGCAACACAAGAGAATTCTTGAAGAATATTCTAGTTCTTCAGTATATGCTTATCTAAATTCTCAAATAGCTCATTTAAAAATGGCAAATGAAAACTTCAAGTTTATCGTGGCATGTGCTATCTCTTAGTAAACTTCTGGTTTACTATGGCATAAACTTTTGCATTAGTAAACTTCTGATTTATTGTGGCTATTTTTGTATCAGCAAATTTCTGATTTACTGTAGCTACTTTTGCCTCAATAAAACTTCTTATTTACTGTGACTGCTTTTGCATTAGTTAAACTTCTGGCTCACTATGATATATGATATAGTACAAATTGAAGAATAAGGTGGGTAACTTCTCACATACATATCATTTTACCCCCTATGATTGTGGAAACATGAAGATTTCCAATCTTCCAGTCACGGTAGTCTCAATATGATAGCCAGACACTTCTGGTATCATGAGAGAAAATCATAATCAAATAAACAATATAAAACAACTATTTAAGCACAAGAAAACACCTCTTTATAATATTTTTCTACTTCATGAGGAAATTTTAATTGTGTTACTTCTTCAGTAGCAAATTTAAAATACGAAATATTGAGCATACATTCTCTCAATCATATTACCTCTTCTGGAGGTGAATTGTAATATATTTATATCATGAGCGCGTTCATATTTACGAGCTTTATTAATAATTTCATATTCACTTTGGGGAATGAATTTATATTTATCAAAAATTCTCATCCTTCAGGAAATCGAACATAATTATCTAAACGTGCATTAATCACATCAAATTGTTATGCTTCAACCTCTTTTAAAATATTTACTACTTCAGGAGCAAATCGAGGCGTGCATGTAATATAGAGAATATTTCTCTAGATTATCTTCAATTGTAACCATAGAACGCCTAAATTATCACTTCTGGTGGCCATAGGCATATACCACTTCTGGTGGTTAACAAAATGTAGTTACAATGAGATATACGAAACATAACCACTTCTGGTGGTTGTATATTTCTTGCAAACTCTGCTGGAGTTTAAGTGGATCCAACAATGTTATCCACTTTGTAATCCTTTATTAATATAATTAGGATAAAAACAAATACAAAAAATAGGTAGTGTATACATAACATATAACCAAGCAAGCGATGATAAAGATATTAAAATATAAGCAAAAGGCTCATATTAATTTACGCAAAATTGGCCACTCCAAATGTAAGTGACATCTATATCATTACTGCCAAGAAGAAAGACTCACCACCTCAAGGATATAATCTGCCTTATGATGCTCGGAAAGAACAAGATATAACTGTCACACCTCTTTCGTACGCCCTCGAGAGGAGTATATAAAAGAGTTTTTCCAATTAAAGTGATTTTAATCGAAATGGGATTATTTAGTTTATTTTCAGAGTCGCCACCTAGGAATTTTATATTGGTTTTCCAAGTCACCGGTTTTATCCCAAATCGAGAAAAAGATTTGACTCTCTTAATGAAGTCTGCGAACCAGAAATTTTAGGTAAGGAATTCTATTAACCCGAGGGAAGGTGTTAGGCACCCTCGGGTTCCGTGATTCTACCACGGTCGCTTTATTGTCATGATCGGCTTATTATCTTATTTTAATATCTATTATTAACCTATAGTACATTTTACTTTATTTTGCTTTTCGAATTATCGAAGTATTGCAATGTTAATCAAAATATGTCGCAAATTATGTCACATAAATGCACCCGCAATTTGTAACACCTTTTAATTTAACATTGGGATTTGAGATTTGGGTCACATAAATGCGCACTCGAATTCAGGAAATTAAATTATTAGAATAACGCGCCTAAAGCAAACTATGCATTTTTAATTCTTCGAGGGCCATGGAATTCGCTAAATAGCGCACCTCGATTTTTCTAAGTGTTTAATTAATGAGGGCCATATATTTGTAAATTCATTTGGTATGGCATGCCTCGAATTAGTTTAAAAGTATTTATTATTTAAAAATTATTAAAATCGGGTCACCTAAAAGGCACCCCCGAAATTGACATTGTTACTATGTCACGGGAACCGTACCCATAGTCACAATGTAGTTAATCGCGCTTAAGATCGAGCTACTAAAGTTTGAAGAGTCAAAGCTTATTTACTCTGATATTATACTTTAATTAATTAAGAGGGCCATAGGTGATTGTTATTAATTTTATGGCTTACCTTTATTCTAAAAGGACCCTTGGCGTTTAAAGTGCCTAACCCATCATAGGGAATTTAATCGATTTCTAATTAAATAATGGATTCACTCTTAAGGTCTAAAAGTGGACTGATTAACATCAAACCCAGTTGCAAAAAACAGCCAATAACGTAATGAACAGTCATGTCTTGAATTTTACACTAACAATGCCATCCCATGAGAGCAACTGAAAAACAGGCTAACCGATGCACTTTCCAACACAGCCCATGATTCCACAAAGGTAACTATACTACAAAGCTTACATAAATAGACCCCTTGCTACAACAGCCATGAACCAGTTAACATAGCTTAGTTATGAGCATAGCTATCAAATCTACGAATACAGCCATCAGTCAGATTTTAAACGAATAGTACTATTTTCCAGCGTGACCAGCTTAACAAAACAAATTACAAAAATGACCACAATCCAGATTTACATTAAACGTACTGTTATTAGATTATCTAGCTTAATATAATTGACTGCAATCTGAATTTACACTATTAACATTGTCGCCAAAACAGCAGCTAACAACAGCAGCAGTCGACATTTCTGTATACCAATGGGGTAGTAGTGCTGATAGCATTATTACTAGATTAATGCTCAAAACAAGAACCAACAGCAGCCACTTTTGTCGCAGATACTATTCAAACACTAATTTGAATTCTCAGAAAAACAGCAGACTACACCAGCAATAGTAGAATAGTTACTAACAGTTTACATACAGCTTTGAAACAGAATCCCAATCAGACACACCAACAATAGTATAATAGCTACTAACAGTTTACATACAACTTTGAAACAGAATCCCAATCAGACATCAATACAGGCAGAGGTAACTATCAATCACAAGTGAACAAACTGGGCAGAACAACATAGGATCTCGATGAACAGAGAACATGTGAGATAATAGTTATTCAATGACACAAGAACTGGTTATCAGTCATGAAGGGGAAAACCAATCAAACAAACAGAAACAGGTGCTCGAGCAAAGCAAAGACGTATACAACAATAGTTATCCAGTGAAGCAAACATGGTTACCAATCGTGTGAACAAGCGAGACAGAATGAACAGAAACTCAAAGCTACGAGAGGTTGAACCAGCAAACATCAATTAATTCATGCCTTTATGCTTTTAATATGAAATAACATGTCGAATTTACAGAACTAAACGATAATATCTGGCTTGCTTCATATTCTTGATTCTAAATTGCGAGAGTATTCGAAACATATCTATGTGATCAATAGACGAGTCCTAACGGAACAACAGACAATCCAGTAGACAGCAGCAACACTGGTAACAGCTTACCAGCTATTAGCTAACAAGTTTGTGTTCAATATAGCTAACTCAAAGGTAGGAATTTCGGAGAGTATTTCTATAATTTTTCTCATTAGTCCCCCGGTCCCCCTTTATGATTGACCTCTCTGCTCCTTTTATACCCAATCCCCCCAGACCCCTTTTAAATTTTCTTTTCTGTTAATCAAACTCACATAGTATCCCCACCCCTAACAGATTCCCCTCTAACATATTTCCTAACAGAAATCTGTTATGAACTTTGGAAAAGTACCCTTTGCCCCCAAGTCTCTTTTGCTTGTTTTATTTAATTACTATTGAGGGCTCGCCAGAAACTTCCACGAACTTCTACCAAACTTGACCCGTTTCTGATTTTAACCCCCCTTTTCATAAATTTCGGGTCAAGTTGACCCGGCCCAGATGACATTCCAGACCAATCTTTTGGGCTTCCATCCCATTTTCAATTGTGGCTTCTTTAAACTGTAACCCTTATTGAGTCTTGACGACTCGACCAATCCAAACGAACCTATAGACTACCACAGAACAAGAAAATACTGCTTCTGTGACTTCTAAACCAATAAAAGGCTAAAAACAAACAACTAAAGAAGGGAGTGGTAGATGACAATACCTAACCGAAAACAAAAATGAAAAGAAAAAGAAATAATTACCTCGGACTGGAAAAGCTCCTTAAACTCTGATTTTTAAAACCAAAGTCAAGTTTAACCGTGTGTTCTTGTCAAGAACACACGGTTAAAATTCATTTTGGTTCGAGCGGTTGTTCTTGTTGTGATCAACGGCTCAGATCAACCGAACCTTTTAAAAATACCTGTGGACTTGGGCCTCTCTTGGTTAATTCAGATTGGGCCTGGTTTGTTTTAAAACAAACCAGCCCAGTCCGTTTTTACTCTCTCTTTTTTTTTTAATTTATTAATATTTCCTTAATTACTTATTTTAAACTCCTTTTTAATTTTAATAACTAGATTACTTAGTAATTAAAATCATAATCTACCTAAAAATGTGAAATTAAACTAAATTAACTATATATAAAAATGAACACAATGCTAGATTCTATGAATTAAATATTAAAACTAAGAAATGTAAAATGAACTATTTTTATGCTTTTTCAAATTTTGTAAAACAACTAATTACTAATTCAATCCTAAAAATGTAAAAAATAAATCCTAAATGCAATGCATGATATTTTTGAGTATTTTCATTAATTAATTACTTACAGTTAAATATAAGTAATTAAAAATATAATTAATTATTAAAATGGCTAGTACTTAATTAAAACTATTTTATTTTATTTACCGGAGTACTTTGGGTACGGTAAAAATCACGTGCTCACAGCTGCCCCTCTTTGCTTGAAAGCATGAAGAGTTTTCGGGCAAAGATAATATGAGCAATTCTGCGGGATTTTTGCCTGCTCAAAACTATATGAGAAGCATTTTTTAGAAGAGTTTGACCGAGCCTTGCTTCAAGGGTTGCCTACATATCCTTGGCTATAAAGGAATCAGGTTAGTATAGTTCTGGAAGTTTTGGTAGCCGGGACTACCAGGAAGCTGTGATTTTCGTTGCTGCTGCTGTTACTGCTTGCTGTGCTCCTTATTACACCAAAATAAAAAAATAAGAAGCTAAACTAGCTACGTCTACCAACTACGAGTTACATGATTCCTATCTACAAATTTCTTGCAACTTGATCTCGAATCTTCTTGTGCCTCTCGAGCTGTTGACTCGTCTTCTCGAGGCGAGCTTATGCTATTCCTAACTTGACTTGACCCTGTTCTTCAGGCGGGCTCCTGGTGCTTCCACTTCGAATTTTGAAATTTGAAATAAACTCTAAAGTAGATGCCCTTGTTTTCTAGGTGAGCGCCTGCTACTGAAACTCGAATTATATTCCCTCGTTATTCAGGTGGGCGCCTACTACTGAAACTTGAATTGTATTCCCTCGTTATCCAGGTGGGCGCCTGATATTACAACAACGAACCAAACAAGAGAACTTTCTGCCCCAGTTTGGAACCTGGGCATATATGCAGGGATTCAAATCTTGCTACTTAAAAGACTTCTAAGAATTTTAAAAAATTAATTCCATTATTCAGGAGAGTCCTAAAAACTAAAAATTAAATCCCATTATCCAGGGGGGTCCTGAAAACTAAAAATTAAATCCCATTATCCAGGAGGGTCCGGAAGACTAAAATTAAATCCCATTATCCAGGAGGGTCTTGAAAACTAAAAATTAAATCCCATTATCCAGGAGGTCCTGAAAACTAAAAATTAAATCCCATTATCCAGGAGGGTCCTGAAGACTAAAATTAAATCCCATTATCCACGAGGGTCCTGGAAACTAAAAATTAAATCCCATTATCCAGGAGGGTCCTGAAAACTGAAAATTAAATCCCATTATCCAGGAGGATCCTGAAAACTAAAATTAAATCCCATTATCTAGGAGGGTCCTGAAGACTAAAATTAAATCCCATTATCCAGGAGGGTCCTGAAAACTAAAATTAAATCCCATTATCTAGGAGGGTCCTGAAAATTAAAATTAAATCTCATCATCCAGGAGGGTCCTGAAGACTAAAAATTAAATTTACCTGAGCCATGCTCTCCGTTTAGGGAATTCTAGAATAGCAATTTTGCTTCCCGAGCCCTGGCTTTTGTGTATTGACAATTGTTATGCCTTCTGTTTCAGACAAATAAAATCTTGTTAGTTTAAAAAAACGTGGTGGTTAGTTTGTGGCATCATTGCTGGGGGTCCGCTTCTGTTGGGGAACATATTCAAGTTTTGGCTCGGCTGGGGATCTGCTTCTGCTGACTGCCATATTTCACCCTGATTGGCTGCTTTGGACGAGCACAAAGTTGTTTGACCTTTGATCGAAATCGGATTGCATTTTCTCTTACCGAATCTCTTACCCTTATCTAGTGCATTGCACTTTGATTCTGAACATTGTTGCGTTCTTGTATTCTCCAAAAATCCCAGAAATTGCCTTATTGCCTGACCTTTGGTAAACTACATACCACTCATTCTAGATTATGTCCCTGGCGGTATGCTTGGCCGAGTTCCGCTTTGCGCAATTTAGAAGTAGGTAGTAAGCTTTAAAGTCCTTTCCTGCTTACTCGACATGGCTAATTTGCAAGAACTCATAAAGATAGACTCAATAAACAAAATGGAATGATTTTGTGACAAAAAGGAAACAAAGGAAAATTATGAACATAACGATTATGTGAAGGAAATTTGGAAAAGAAGGACTTATCTGAGGGAAGCAACCAGCTCCAATGATCATGACATGCATTTTGGATTGATCAGCCTAATCCGTCCGACCAATCATATTCAACTCATGGCATAAGTCTATACTTCCAGACCAAACTCTCACTGATCCTATTCCTCTTGTTGGCTTATCTTTAACTCACTGTCGCCTTATGGTGCCCATGAGAGTTTTTACCAATAAGACTCTCTCATTTTCAATTTTCTCTCATCTGATCATCGCCTTATGGTGCCCGTGAGGGTCTNAAACTAAAAATTAAATCCCATTATCCAGGAGGGTCCTGAAAACTAAAATTAAATCCCATTATCCAGGAGGGTCCTGAAAACTAAAATTAAATCCCATTATCTAGGAGGGTCCTGAAAATTAAAATTAAATCTCATCATCCAGGAGGGTCCTGAAGACTAAAAATTAAATTTACCTGAGCCATGCTCTCCGTTTAGGGAATTCTAGAATAGCAATTTTGCTTCCCGAGCCCTGGCTTTTGTGTATTGACAATTGTTATGCCTTCTGTTTCAGACAAATAAAATCTTGTTAGTTTAAAAAAACGTGGTGGTTAGTTTGTGGCATCATTGCTGGGGGTCCGCTTCTGTTGGGGAACATATTCAAGTTTTGGCTCGGCTGGGGATCTGCTTCTGCTGACTGCCATATTTCACCCTGATTGGCTGCTTTGGACGAGCACAAAGTTGTTTGACCTTTGATTGGGACCGGATTGCATCTTCTCTTAACAATCCGAATCTCTTATCCTTATCTATTGCATTGCACTTTTATTCTGAATGTTGTTGCGTTCTTGTATTCTCCCAAAACCCCAAAAATTGCCTTATTGCCTGACCTTTGGTTAACTATATACCGCTCATTCTGGATTACTTCCCTTGCGATATGCTTGGCCAAATTCCTCTTTGCGCAATTTAGCAGTTGGTAGTAAGCTTTGAAATCCTTTCCTGCTTACTCAACATGGCTAATTCGCAAGAAACTCACAAAGATAGCCTCAATAAACAAAAATGTAATGAATTTGTGATCAAAAGAAAACAAAGGAAAATTGTGAATACAAACGATTATGTGAAGGAAATTTAGAAGGACTTATATGAGGGAAGCAACCAGCTCCAATGATCATGACATGCATTGCGGATTGATCAGTCTAATCTGTCCGACCAATCATATTCAACTCATGGCATAAGTCCATACTTCGCTGACCAACCTCTTACTGACCCCATTCCTCTTGTTGGTTTATCTTTAACTCACCATCGCCTTATAGTGCCCATGAGGGTTTCACCAATAAGACTCTCTCATTTTCAATTTTCTCTCATCTCACCATCGTCATACGGTGCCCGTGAGGGTTTTCACCAATAAGACTCTCTCATTTTAGCTTTCTTTTATGCACCCCGAACAAAGTGTTGCCCTTGATATAAACCATATCTCTATTTTGCTTGACTCGGCATCTTCAAAGATTGATCAGAAGGTCTTTCTTTGGACCGTAATGTAGGCTTTTGGACAGGGTTAAAAGAAAGGGTGTCATGACGGCTCAAAGTAATTTAAAATGAAATAGGGTTAAGATTACAACTTTTGGAATCAGATCTTTTACGAATCCAAACTTCTACCGCAGTTCTTTTGGGTCTGGGGAAATTTTAATTTTTATTTTGATAAGACCGAGCCGTGAGGCTGTCTACGTATCCTTAAAAGGAATCAGGTCAAACGTAGTTCAAGCCCTAAGTTGTTTGTTTTTGTTCCCTTTTCTTTTCTTTTCTTTTCTTTTTTCTTCTTCTTTTTCCTTTTCTTTCTTCCCTTTTCCTTTTTTTTTCTTCTTCTTCTCCTCTTTTTTCTTTTATTTATTTATTTATTCTGTTACTGATTCCAAAAGAGGGATATGAACGAAAACAAGGGATATTTATTCTGTTACTGATTCCTTATGCATGTCATGTCATTGCAACCAGCATAAAAAGAACTGTACAAAAAAATAAAACGGGAGATTGCATTTCCTTGAAAATAAAAGGATAGAAGGGTTTGAGTATCACAATAAGCAAAACTAAAGAAAGATCCAGATTACAACCCTGGAATGACCTAGATAACAGGAAAGGAAATAAAGCAAACTACCAAAACTCCTTCCTGGTGGAGAGAGGAGTAACTTCCCAATTGTTAAGCTTCACGTTCGGGCCAACGAACTGCACATTTGCTTTGCTTTGGTGAAATCTGGATCCTTAACCAAATTGTTTTCACTGGCCCGAATCATCATGACGGACTTATAAGACTTCTTGGGCTCCCCATCCTTGTAAACTATTTCAATCATATGTATCTCTTCATGGGCAGGCAGAGGGTTCTGGTTGACGTTTAGCGTGTTGGGACTTTAGACTACAATTTGGTTTGTATCAATGAGCTCTTGAATTGCTCGTTTCAAATGCCAACACTTCTCTATGTCATGGCCTGGAGCATCAGAACAATAGGCACATCTTAGATAATAATCAAGGTTC
This sequence comes from Nicotiana obtusifolia, assembly GCA_002018475.1. Classification (NCBI taxonomy): domain Eukaryota; kingdom Viridiplantae; phylum Streptophyta; class Magnoliopsida; order Solanales; family Solanaceae; genus Nicotiana; species Nicotiana obtusifolia. The sequence goes on along the minus strand of MCJB01002259.1, from coordinate 67,417 downwards.
TTTGGAGGAGGATTTGGTATTTTTGATTCAATTGGCCTCAAGACGTCCAATTGCCTTAACCTTTGGAATAGACTAGCATAAGATTCTCCAAGCTGGGTAGAAGTTTGTTTCCGCTATTGCTTTTCTCTCCTATACCCTGGTCTTGGTTGAAAGTATGGACCATCGGGGTTTTGGTAAGGTTGTGGGGATGGGTAGGCATTTTGTGGAGCTGGGTAGATATTCTGTGGGACAGGGGCACGCCATTGTGGATAAGGAGGGGGTTGAGCATATGACTGGGCATGGTGAGCGAAATATTGGGGTGGTTGGGATAAGTTTTGGGGGTTTTGCGGGGAAAAGTAATGTTGAGGTGTGTTATATGAAGCTTGGGTGTAGGTTTGAGGTCGCGGTCGAGGATGGGTGTACCTGTGAAGGGAACCCCTCTGGCCCTACCTTGACCCGGAGACAAACATGGAAACATCTTCCTTCTTCTTCTTTGCTAACAAACTTCCTGTACCACCCTGGATTGCTTGAGTGGTTGCTTTTATAGCAGAATAACTCATAATCTTGCTGGATTTGAGCCCCTCTTCTACCATTTCTCCCATTTTTACTACATCATTGAAAGACTTACCAATGGAAAGATCAAGTGGCCATAGTAAGTGGGCTCCAAGGCTTGCAGAAAGTATTTAACCATCTCATCTTCTTCCATCGGAGGATTGACTCGCGCAGCTTGCTCCCTCCAACGGAACCCATATTCTCTAAAGCTTTCATTGGGTTTCTTTTCCACTTTGGTCAGAGATAGGCGATCTGGAACGATGTCTATGTTGTACTGAAAGTGTCGGGCGAAGGCCTGAGCCATATCGTCCCAAGTGTACCACCTGTTACTGTCCTGGCGGGTGTACCATTCTAGAGCTGCTCCACTTAAACTCTGGCTGAAGTAGGCCACTAGCAGTTCATCTTTTCCTCCGGCACCTCTCATCTTGCTGCAATAACCCCTTAGATAGGCAACAGGGTCCCCGTGTCCGTCATACAAATCGAACTTAGGCATCTTGAACCCAACAGGCAATTGGACATCGGGAAACAGACATAAATCCTTATAGGCCACACTCACCTGATTCCCCAACCCTTGCATATTTCTCAAGGATTGCTCAAGACTCTGCAACTTCCCAAACATTTCTTCTTGCTCTGCGCTCTTCGGTTGTTTGTCAGTTTCAACATGATGCTCAAATTGGGGCATGTAGGAATAAGGATGCGGGATTTTGAAAGTGGGCTCCGGTGCATGGTAGTGGGCATCTGGGGCGGGAAATGCGGGTTCACTAGAGGAGCGGTGGAGAGTAGCTTGTGGAGGAGGTACAAAAATAGGAGCAGCTGGCGGAGCAGGGTATAAGGTTGTTTTGGCTGGTGGAGCATGAAAAGCTTGAGCCGAAGTGCCAGGGTAATTGTGGTAAGGGGTAAAGCCAGGTGCATGTTGTGTGGAAAGATCGATGACATTGGCCATCTGGGATTGAGAGAGTGGTGGAATGGAAGCAGGATTTTCTGTATAGTTGATGGAGAATGAGGGTGGAGGGTGTCCCTTCATCCATGCTTGATACATTTCTGCCATTTGATGTTTCAACCTCCGGACCTCCTCTTGCAGTTCTGACTCCGACTCAACAGTCTCTCTCAGCGGGTCTACAACTCCAGTGTCTATTTCTTTGTTAGCCATGATTGTTTGGCGCTTTGATCGGGTGTAATATGGATGACTTGCCAGGATGCCAACAAACTAACCACCTATTTGAAGAAACTTATGCTTAAAAGCAAACCGGTTAGTTTGAACAAATAACAGATAGGTAATCGCACGTTACGGTGTGATGCACCTAAGCAGTTAAATGTGTTCCTATATGTTTTCACGACGGTTTTGTGTTTCATTCCGGCTTTGCCAACCTTTAAATAACACGGCTATTTTTTGCAAGAAAGGGTATTTCTGGATTTTGGAAAAGAAAAAAAAATTTCTTTTCTTTTTAGAAAGACTACTTTGGGAATTTTCGAAGAAAAAAAATTCTTTGTTTGAATTTGTTTTATCCTTTTCAAGAAAGAAAGGAAAAATTTCATTGCCTTGAATTCCTACGATTCTATTTATTATCATAAATCAAGAACAAAAGTATTTTTGCGAATCTTTTGAAGCAAAATAGTTTTGAACTTTCATTTCATTTACAAAAGCAAGAAAAGAATATCTAGAGAAATCAGAATTTTTTAAAAAAAAAGTTTTTATGCACAAAACATATTTTGAATTTTATTTTATATATTTATTTACAAAAAAAAAAAATATTATTTGAGCTTTTCAAAAATAGGAAAGAAAATCTTTAGAATTTTTCTGTTTTAGAAAAACAAAATATTTTGATTCTTTTTTTTTTTTTTTTAACTTTTCCAGAAAAATTTGTCTTCTTCTTTTATATATATATATATATATATATATATCAAAGAAAGACTATTTTGAATTTTTTTTTGAATTTTGTTTTTAATATATTTTTTCAAGGAGGAAAAAGAAGAATTTTATTGCCTCTAATTCCTAATATCTTATTTTTATCAAGAAAGAAAATACTTTCGAGCAAAATATATATATATATATATTTTGAACTTGTATTGTGCAAAAGCAAGAAAAGAAAGTAAGAACCTATTTTAAAAATCTTATGTACAAAGAAGGAAAATATTTCGGATCTTTTCATTTATTTAGAAAAATATTTTATATATTTTTTTTTATTTTTGAGCTTCCAAAAATAAGAAGGAAAATATTGCCTTTTTTTTTCAAGACTCTTTAATTTTAGAAAAAAAATATTTAGCAATTTCCCAAAAATGTACTTCATTTTCTTTTTCCGTTTTTTTCATTTTCTATACCCCTTTTAACAATTTTGGCAGAGTTTCGCCTTATTTTGGACACCAGGTTTTTTGAAAATGCGTAACGACCCTCAACTTTTATACCTCGCCCTTCATCATTTCATTTCTCAATTTTTTGATTTTATTCTAATTGCCGGTCAACACGCAAACCGAGATGAAATAAGGTACAAATAGCACGTAAATTATGCATCAGGTTGGTCTTTAATTCAAGGTCAGCTGTCCTAGACGGACCCAACCCCTGTGTTGAGTCTCCTAAGTCGAATGCACGTGATGCAAATAAACGTTCCTACTAGGGATCCGGCATGAGGTCACGTTATTCTAAGCTAAAACCTGGGTATTTGTTCTAGACTGGTGAACTCGAGCGGACAACTCGAGCTGGGGAGGGGGCTACGTATAGGGCACCAAAAGGCCACCCGGCTTTGTAACTTATCCGGCCTCTTTCTTATTCATGGTAAGACACTAACAGAATAGGGAGTCACGGCCAGCGTGCACATCCCCTGAGGATGAGAAGAGAAACGTTCGGAACAGTTTATAAACAATTCAAATAATATTAAAGCGGTAAAAGCGGCATTTAGCACATTAGGCATAACAAGTAATAAAACTCAGATAAAAGCAGAAAATAACAATCATTTTAAGCTCGAATTCTTGAACCCTGAACCAGAGATTCTAGGTTCGATCCCTAGCGAAGTCGTCAGAGCTGTCACACCTCTTTTCGTACGCCCCCGAGAGGAGTATATAAAAGAGTTTTTCCAATTAAAGTGACTTTAATCGAAATGGGATCATTTAGTTTATTTTCAGTGTCGCCACTTGGGAATTTTATATTGGTGTCCCAAGTCACCGGTTTTATTCCAAATCGAGAAAAAGATTTGACTCTCTTAATGAAGTCTGCGAACCAGAAATTCTAGGTAAGGAATTCTGTTAACCCGAGGGAAGGTGTTAGGCACCCTCGGGTTCCATGGTTCTACCACGGTCGCTTTATTATCATGATCGGCTTATTATCTGATTTTAATATCTATTATTAACCTATAGTACATTTTACTTTATTTTGCTTTTCGAATTATCGAAGTATTGCAATGTTAATCAAAATATGTCGTAAATTACGTCACATAAATGCACCCGCAATTTGTAACACCTTTTAATTTAACATTGGGATTTGGGATTTGGGTCACATAAATGCGCACCCGAATTTAGAAAATTAAATTATTAGAATAACGCGCCTAAAGCAAACTATGCGTTTTTAATTCTTCGAGGGCCATGGAATTCGCTAAATAGCGCACCTCGATTTTTCTAAGTGTTTAATTAATGAGGGCCATATATTTGTAAATTCATTTGGTATAGCATGCCTCGAATTAGTTAAAAAGTATTTATTATTTAAAAATTGTTAAAGTCGGGTCACCTAAAAAGAACCTCCGAAATTGACATTGTTACTATGTCACGGGAGCCGTACCCATAGTCACAATGTAGTTAATCGCGCTTAAGATCGAGCTACTAAAGTTTGAAGAGTCAAAGCTTATTTACTCTGATATTACACTTTAATTAATTAAGAGGGCCATAGGTGATCGTTATTAATTTGATGGCTCACCTCTATTCTAAAAGAACGCTTGGCGTTTAAAGTGCCTAACCCATCATAGGGAATTTAATCGATTTCTAATTAAACAATGGATTCACTCTTAAGGTCTAAAAGTGGACTAATTAACATCAAACCTAGTTGCAAAAACAGCCAATAACGTAATGAACAGTCATGTCTTGAATTTTACACCAACAATGCCATCCCATGAGAGCAACTGTAAAATAGGCTAACCGATGCACTTTCAAACACAGCCCATGATTCCACAAAGGTAACTATACTACAAAGCTTACATAAATAGACCCCTTTCTACAACAGCCATGAACCAGTTAACATAGCTTAGTTATGAGCATAGCTACCAAATCTACGAATACAACCATCAGTTAGATTTTACACGAATAGTACTATTTTCCAGCGTGACCAGCTTAACAAAACAGATTACAAAAATGACCACAATCCAGATTTACATTAAACGTACTGTTATTGGATTAGCTAGCTTAATATAATTGACTGCAATCTGAATTTACACTATTAACATTGTCGCCAAAACAGCAGCTAACAACAGCAGCAGTCGACATTTCTGTATACCAATGGGGCAGTAGTGTAGCATTATTACTAGATTAATGCTCAAAACAAGAACCAACAGCAGCCACTTTTGTCGCAGATACTATTCAAACACTAATTTGAATTCTCAGAAAAACAGCAGACTACACCAGCAATAGTAGAATAGCTACTAACAGTTTACATACAGCTTTGCAACAGAATCCCAATCAGACACACCAGCAATAGTAGAATAGCTACTAACAGTTTACATACAGCTTTGAAACAGAATCCCAATCAGACATCAATACAGGCAGAGGTAACTATCAATCACAAGTGAACAAACTGGGCAGAACAACATAGGATCTCGATGAACAGAGAACATGTGAGATAAAGTTATTCAATGACACAAGAATTGGTTATCAGTCATGAAGGTGCAAACCAATCAAACAAACAGAAACAGGTGCTCGAGCAAAGCAAAGACGTATATAACAATAGTTATCCAGTGAAGCAAACATGGTTACCAATCGTGTGAACAAGCGAGACAGAATGAACAGAAACTCAAAGCTACGAGAGGTTAAACCAGCAAACATCAATTAACTCATGCCTTTATACTTTTAATATGAAATAACATGTCGAATTTACAGAACTAAACGATAATATCTGGCTTGCTTCATATTCTCGATTCTAAATTGCGAGAGTATTCGAAACATACCTATATGATCAATAGACGAGTCCTAACGGAACAGCAGACAATCCAGTAGACAGCAGCAACACTGGAATTAACAGCTTACCAGCAATTAGCTAACAAGTTTGTCTTCAATATAGCTAACTCAAAGGTAGGAATTTCGGAGAGTATTTCTATGATTTTTCTCGTCAGTCCCCCGGTCCCCCTTTATGATTGACCTCTCTGCTCCTTTTACACCCAATCCCCCCAGACCCCTTTTAAATTTTCTTTTCTGTTAATCAAACTCGCACGGTATCCCCACCCCTAACAGATTCTCCTCTAACAGATTTCCTAACAGAAATCTGTTATGAACTTTGGAAAAGTACCCTTTGCCCCCCCAAGTCTCTTTTGCTTGTTTTATTTAATTATTATTGAGGGCTTGCCAGAAACTTCCATAAACTTCTACCAAACTTGACCCGTTTCTGATTTTAACCCTCATTTTTATAAATTTCGGGTCAAGTTGACTCGGCCCAGATGACATTCCAGACCAATCTTTTGGGCTTCCATCCTATTTTCAATTGTGGCTTCTTTAAACTGTAACCCTTATTGAGTCTTGACGACTCGACCAATCCAAACGAACCTATAGACTACCACAGAACAACAAACGTACAGCTTCTGTGACTTCTAAACCAATCAAAGGCTAAAAACAAACAACTAAAGAAGGGAGTAGAAGATGACAATACCTAACCGAAAACAAAAATGAAAAGAAAAAGAAATAATTACCTCGGACTGGAAAAGCTCCTTAAACTCTGATTTTTAAAACCAAAGTCAAGTTTAACCGTGTGTTCTTGTCAAGAACACACGGTTAAAATTCATTTTGGTTCGAAATCGGTCTTCATGAAGTTTTGATTTTGAATACTATATTTTTCTGATTTTTGTCTCAGAAATCGGGACGATTTGGTTGAAATAAATTGTAGCTTTTTTTGGGGTGAAAAGGGTCGATTGTTGTTTGTATGTGATTTGGATGATCTTTGGAGGGTGATTTGAAGACGAGCAGCCTTGGCTGCTTGGTTAATGGGCGGCTAGGGTTAGGGATTAGAGGGATTCGTTTGGGACAAAGGTTGAATGGGGGTAGTGGGGTGTTTGAGACAATTTTATAGGGATATGATTGGGGGTTCCGAGCCGTTGATCTTGATCAACGGCTCGGATCAACCGAGCCTTTTTAAAATACCGGTGGACTTGGGCCTCTCTTGGTTAATTCGGATTGGGCCTGGTTTGTTTTAAAACAAACCATCCCAGTCCGTTTTTACTCTTTTTTTTTTTTAATTAATTAATATTTCCTTAATTACTTATTTTAAACTCTTTTTTAATTTTAATAACTAGATTACTTAGTAATTAAAATCCTAATCTACCTAGAATGTGAAATTAAACTAAATTAACTATATATAAAAATGAACACAATGCTAGATTCTATGAATTAAATATTAAAACTAAGAAATGTAAAATGAACTATTTTTATGATTCTTCAAATTTTGTAAAACAACTAATTACTAATTCAATCCTAAAAATGTAAAAAATAAATCCTAAATGCAATGCATGATATTTTTGAGTATTTCCATTAATTAATTACTTACAGTTAAATATAAGTAATTAAAAATCTGATTAATTATTAAAATGGCTAGTACTTAATTAAAAATATTTTATTTTATTTACCGGAGTACTTCGGGTACGGTAAAAATCACGTGCTCATAATAACCACGGAGGTAAGAGCGTCGCCTTATACCAAAGATGAACACACCTCAAGGATATTATATGCCTTATGATGCTCGGAATGAACAAGATCTAACCACAGAGGTAAGAGCGTTGCCTTACATTGGAGATGAGCACTGAAATAAAAATTAAATTCGAAGTAAGTGCTCAAAATGGCAGAGTCTCATGCTGATAACGTTTTATAAAATAAAGACTAAAAAGTAAATAAACTGAAGACAAGTATAGAGGGAGATTGATATTTTTATTCAACTTCAAACTGATGTACATAATAAATTGAAATTTTCTCTATTTATAGAAGAAAGAAAGAAGCTACGAGACATTTCAGGAAGCAGCTGTGAAGCTTTTCTTGAGCTACTTGTAAGCTGTCTGCATGAGCTCTCGCAACATGCCTGTTTAATAAAAGCTGCTGCAAGTCATTTCATGGAGTTGCTTGCTACCTGCCTGCATCAGCTACTTGGAGATAAACTTCAATGGACTACTAATTGGATAATCTTCTTTAGAAAGATTATCTACAATGGAATAATAATTAGACATGCACAATAATATTTTCATAACCTGCTGGACCTTTATAGGATCATAGTTTAATTTTAACCTCGGTAAGATAAGTTTTGGGAAAATAACCCAAGTCCTGAATTTTGAAAGCACTCTTGGTAATTGTCATATTTTATACCAAGTTCTTGTGATCCTATATGAAAATTTCTAGCGATTGTCATATTTTTACAAATTCTGGTGATCGCCATATAAAGAAATCTAGCAAATATCATATATTTATGACTAATCCTGATGATCATCATATCTTAAAATTCTGACGATTGCCATATTTTATGACAAATTTCGGTAATCACCATATAATAAATTTCGACAATTATCAGGAGCGCTTTCGAAGAATCTAACCGAAGACTATTTTCTCAAAACTTTCTTTTACCGAGATTGGTTAACATATAAATAATGGCATGGAATGATCTTATTTGTGGAAACCACCTACGGACTATTACTACACACCTTTTGACTAATTCTTTTTTTTTTTTTCTTTCTAAATTATAAAACTTGTTCAACGTCTTTTACAAAGAGTTAAAGATTTTTATGGACTACAATAACGGAAGAAATTAGGAATGGCCACTTTAGCCTCTGTTATTAGAGTTTAACCATTATTTAGAAATTTATTAGCTATTCTTTGATACAAAAAATTATTTGGACAAAAATAGCCTCAACTAAAATATGAAAAACTCTAGGAACTACTGGACTTTGAACATTCATAAGTTCAAATTTCAAGACTTCTGGAATTTGAAAATTTTCTATATGAGAAACCCTAGTATCATATGCTGGAGTTTATAATTTTTAAGAGTGAAACTCTAACATGCGACACTGTGATGACCTGATAGGTCATATTCAGTTTTAGCCCTTATTTTTGGGGTTCGAAACCTCGATTAGCCTTTTTGGATTTGCGTGCGCAGTCAGTGTCTTTTCCTGAAGGTTTTTATGTGAAAAATTGATAAAAAAGTAAAATCGTGTCTTAAAATTTATTTAAGTTGACTTCGGTCAATATTTTGAGCAAAAGGACCCGGATTAGTATTTTGATGGTCCCGGTGGATCCGTATCGTGATTTAGAACTTGGACGTATGCCTGGAATCTAATTCAAAAGTCCCTAGCTGGATTTAACATAATTTGTTGAGAACTAGAAGTTTAAAGGTTTAAAGAATTCATAAGTTTGACCGTAGGTTGACTTTGTTGCTACCGGGTTTGGCGGTTCCGGAACTTGGTATAGGTTCGATTCAGTATTTATGACTTGTTTGCAAAATTTAGTGCAAAACGGAGTTGATTTGACGCGATTCGGACATCCGGTTGAAAATTGAAAGTTCTTAAGTTACTTTGAAAATATCATTTGTTTTGGTGTCCGATTCGTGGTCCTAGGTGTTACTTTGATGCTTTGATCGCGCGAGTAGGTTCGTATGATGTTATTACACTTGTGCGCATGTTTGGTTTGGAGCCCGAGGGTCTCGGGTGAGTTTCAGATAAGCTACGGAGTGGTTTTTACTTAGAGATAGCTGATGCTTCTTTGCTTCTGGTGTTACCTACAGATCTCGCATTTGCGAGGTCTAACTTGCAAATGCAAGCCGTGCTTTTGCGAACAATGAGTCTTATTTACGAGCATGGGTTGGGTTGGGAAGAATTCGCATTTGCAAGAATGGCTTTGCATTTGCGGACTCTGTATCTTCGCAATTGCGACGAATGACTAACTGGGTACTGCTTCGCTTTTGCAAAGTATTATTCGCATTTGCGGACAGCTTGGGTTCGCATTTGCAATAAAATTGTCGCATTTGCGACGACAACAGGTTCAGTCACTTTTCGTATTTGCGAAGGGTTAATCGTTTTTGCAATCATCGCAATTGCGAACGATATGTCACAATTGCGATAACTCCAACTGGGTAAAAAAGCGAAAAAATAGAAATTAGCCCATTTCTTTCAAACTCTTAACCCTAAACACCCTAGAGGCTATTTTCGCAAAAGAAATTTTTCCTAAATTCGTTAGTAAGTGACTTTAATCTACTTCTTTTCAGTTACCCATTACATTTCATAAGCTTTCAACATCAAATCTAGGATTTTCATTGTAGAAATTAGGGATATTGATAGAATTAGAAATTTTTGTAAATTTGAGATTTAGACCTCGAATTGAGGTCGGATTTTGAAATAATTTCGGGATCTTCATCGACTGGATAAAGAGTTTCCACTGATGGGGAGGTTCTTTAACTGTCTAATTGACCGGTTTCCCGTCGCGTCAGCCTTTTCCCAGTGCGCGGAGCCCCAACGAGGAAGGTGTTAGTGCTTCTCCCGTTGGTCGAGTCACTTCGTACCTCTGAATGAGTTGAACTCAAAACAAACATAGATTGGGCTCGGGGGTGAATGGGTATTCGGGTTTTGGTCTGAATTTTGATTTTGACCAAGCGAGCCCGGGGTCGACTTTTGTTGACTTTTTTAATAATGCTCTAAATCGAATCTCTTTCATTCGTGGGTAGTTTCTAAGGCTTATTTTGAAAATGTTTGGTTAATAATTTGCTAGATTTAGTTGGTTTGAAGGATTGTTCGAAAGGCAAGGCTGTGGTTGAACTTTGAGTTGATTGCGGAGTGAGGTAAGTGTTGGGTCTATCCTTGATTTTAGAAAATTAGGAACCCTTGAACTATGTGCTATGTGAATTACATATGTAGCGGCGTATATGCGAGGTAACGAGTGTATATACGCCGTCAAATTACTTGTTTCTATACTTTCCCGTATTTCATTAATTACTTTACTCCATGCTTTTAATCGTTACATTATTTGTTTTCCTATCTTCATTGCTTCATGGTATATCTTGTTTCATGTCTTAATTGCTACATGCTTACTTGACTTCCGTGCTATAGTTGCTACTTGCCATTTAGCATTTCTTGTAGTAAATTGTCTATCCACTCTTTGATTCCATACTTAGTTACTACTTATCTCTAGTTGTTTCCCTCATATCTACATTGTCTTATGTCTTATTGCCTTATAGTTCCATATCAATTGTTGCCTTCATTGATGTAATTTCACTTGTATGAATTGTAAGAAGTAGATACCGTTGAGTTAGTAAAATTGAGACATTCGAGTAGTTCGAGTCTATTTGATTATCATGTTATCCTACATTGCTCATACATATGTTCTCTTGATGTATGATTTCTAAATCTTGATTTTTGAATTGTTATTGTTAACTGAACTTGTTTGGGGAGTGGATTGCACGCTGCAACGAAAATTGAAAAGGCGGAATAAGGATGGACTATGATGTTGGCAGATATATGTTGTAAGATCAGGTTGCGCCCCGCAACGGATTGATTAAAATTTATATTGTGGGATCGGGTTGCACACCGCAACATGTTGATAAAAGTTATATTTGTTTGTGACTGTTATATTGGCCTCGGTTGTTGAGATGAGTTATATGACTGGTTATTTGGGACTCTCTGCTGGTTGATTTGAGTTTCGTTGATATGAGTTACCTGCTTTACTTCTATTCCTGTCTTTTCTGTTATTATTATTATTAGTGCGTACAGGTTAATGTAAGTGACCCGCCTTAGCCTCGTCACTACTTCGTCGAGGTTAGGCTCGATACTTACATAGTATATGAGGTCGGTTATACTCATACTACGCTATGTACTTCTTGTGCAGATACCGAACTTGGTCCCAGCAGCGTACCGTAGACTTGCTCGGATCCAGCTACCCAGAGGAGACTTGAGGTATAGCTGCACAGCTTCCGCAGCTCAGAAGTCCCCTTCTACTTCTTTAAGTTGTTCATTTGATTCAGACAATTATGTTTATTTCAAACCATTATTTGTAGTATCTTAGACGCACATGTATTCGCGACACCAGCTCCGGGATTTGTATTGAGATTTCGTCACTTATTAGTTTATTTAGCTTGTTTCAGACTATTCGGTTTTCCTTTATTGACATCGTATTTGAAACTTGTTAAAAATGGTTAATAATTACATCTAATGTTGGCTTGCCTAGCAAGTGAAATATTAGGCGTCATCACAATTCTGATGGTGGAAATTCCGGATCGTGAAAAATACTGGAGCTTAGAATAATAATATAATTCTCTGTTAATACACTTTACTGTATTCAAATGTAGGATTTCAAAGGTAAAAAGTCCAATACCATATCATGGAGTTCGAATCGCAAAAGCGATTCATTGTTGGAACCATTATTGTAAAGATTCCATCAATGAATGAAGTTGAAGGATCTGAATCTGAAACTATCTACCAACCAACAGGAATGACAAAATTAATCCTAAGCTTCTACAACATAGAGAAAAGGCGAGAAATAATGAGTTTGCAATAGGTTAAATACAGAGATAAAGACATCAGTAGATGATCAAGGTAACTCCATCATATTATATTGAAATTTCACCTTTAAAGATATTGAACTCCCGTATATTATGCTAGAAATTTAGCTATAGGGCAATGTCGAACTCCAGTACTAGTTCTACTTGTTAAAATTTTAAAATCCAACAACGATGGCTGAAGTTATTCCGTATTTTAGTTAAGGGACACTAATATCAATGTAGTCTAATTTAAACGGACCGAAGACTATTTTACTAATACATTTGAAAAGGTGAATAAACTTTAAAAGCTGGCCCAAAAAGTGGCTAGCCCACCCAATATTTTCTATAATAACCTATTTCGCATGTTTTAGGTATTATCCAGCCCAAATGTAATATATTCCTAATCGAGTCCACAAATACATTGCTTCTTTATATTTTCAAGTTTTCAATTTGTTTTAATTCAACTTTTAAAGTTACTAATTTTAGCTTTTCGTTATATACCTTTTCAAATACCAGAAAATTAATTTATATGTCACAAAACTTAATTAATACTTAATATTTTTTATCATTTCCTTGTATTCATTATTGACCTTTAAACTAAAAACAAAGTATCATTATTTTCTTGTATGATACATTAAGAATGCAATAGATCTCCTTTTCAAGTGAATTTTTCAATTTAATTCCCTGATTTCTTAGTAGAATTTTGCTTAATGTCATAAGATTTTATTATAAGCTATTCAAGTCGTCATAGTGATAAATAAAATTTATGAAAAATGATCCAAGGTGGTATATTTAAAATATATGGCTAATATCTTGTTAACTTAAAGTAACCCATAATATTTTAGTAACGTATGCTAAAATATGATTTGTCTACAGATGGATCAATGGTTTTCTTTCTCCTTTTGACATCTTTTCAAGACTTGTTCTTCTTTTCTTCTCTTTTCTTTTGACTTTTCACATCCCGGAAGAATTATAGAAAAATATGGGGAAAAGTAATATTTATATATTTTTCTAAGATATTGTGAGCACCTAATTTTTTACCATGCTTAAATTTCTTTTATTATTTTTAGTATGTAAAATATTTTTTAAGTTTAATTTTGTTATATTTATCTTTTGTTTTACCTTTTTATAAGTTTACCTAAGAAATTAAAAATGCAAAAATTGTGATATTTTTTTAAAATATAAGTTTTGTTCTAAATTGCAAAAGAAAGAAAAATACATTAAAAATATATTTTCTTCTAATTTTGATAAAGCTAGTAATGGATGTATCTTCCTTTTCATTTACACTTTTGAGAGGCCCCACGCACCCCAATTCTTAGAGGACATTTTTAGGAATACTCATACATAATCCAGGTGAGAGTAAAAAGGAAAAAGAGAACAAAAGTGGGAGAAAAGGAAAGAAACTGGGGAAAGAAAGAGACAAAAAGAGAAAAATACCAGAAAATATTTTTGCACACACTGACACACCATAACAACACACGCTCTTCCTCACTCAATCTCCCTCTCACTAAAACAATTCCTTGAATTCAATTTTTTTTTTGAATTTCAGATCTGAAATTCTAAACAAAACTCCATAAAATAAAGTAAAAAGAAAAAGAAAAAGAGAGATTTCAAAAGTGATTATACTGAAGTTGCTTGCTGGTTCTGTCGCTGTCTGTTGTTAATATGTAGCTGAACTTCCTCATTTCTTTTGTTTTAGACCTTATTTAGTCGTTAATTGTTGTTTTTCTACTTCTAGGTACGTTTGCCTATTCGCGATAACCTCTATTTGAACATGGATCAATATTTGAGTTGTTAATTCTACAAACCTGTTGAATATTATGAATTCTTGATGTTGACTGCCAGATCTGTTTTCCTTGCTTTCTCTGTCAATATTTGATCATGTCTGATTGTTCGAACTTAATGTTTTCAATTGGAATCATTTGTTAATTGACTTAATCGCTGTAAACAGTGAACTGTTTTACTTTGAACATGCTAAAATTAAGAGTTAGATGTGTTTGAAATCAATTGTGACGGAGGTAACACTTCCCAGATTTACTTATTGTATGATTTGTTTGGCTAGTGAATTCTGCGAATTAATGGAATCAGTTTGAAGTTCATTTGTAAAAGACAAACTTGGAGTTCAGAATTTAGAATTGATCATTTGCAGCCCTTGTGGTATCGGATTATTTATTAATTCAGTTGTATTGTCACTATATAATATTGATGTAAAAGGCTTGTAATAATTTCGTACCTCTATTTTTTAATTAATCAGTATGTTAACAATTGTTATTTATATAATTTTTTTCAGATTGTTTTAGATTTTTTTGTGTAATCAATTTATTCCTACCTTTGATCGTGTATATGATGTTGGATCTGAGGAAGCTCATGCAAATGGACATATGCTGAAAGAATTTTTACCTATACACTATTTGAAACTTTATTACCCTCTCTATTCAAGTTTCAATTTAAGTACATAGGCATATACAATTTATCAATTATATACATTTTAGGAATTTAATGAGAATCAATTAACTCCTATAATCTCGCTAACGTACATAACCCACTCCCTCCACGTTTCTCTGTCCATACCCCCCACGATTATGTACTCTCTCCCTCCATTTTTGTTCAAAAATCTTTTTATGATCCCTCTCAACCTTTCTGAATTCTCGCTCAAAATCCTACGAAATCAGTAACAACTTAAAATTTTCCTTCCCTTACAATGAAGAAGAAAGGAGTTCTGAAAAATAACCTAAAAAAGCTAATGTTGGTGATATTCCTACTTTTGAATTTGGTGTTTTCTCAAAGTATTCACCCAAAAAAGTAGTAAAATCGACACATGCAAAACAGAGACAAAGTTCAAGCTTTCCCCTCGTGAAGCTAGGGCAGAAGCTCGAACAAAACTCGAGCATGACAGGGATACTAGTGAAGCTTCGACATATGCTAAATCAGTAAAGCGGAAGGGCAAAGAAATTGCTTGTGATGATGATTTCATCGAAGAAGAAGTTATCCCAAAACCTGGACACAAAAAAAATCAAAGTTTCTCCTACTGTTAAACCTTCAAAAAAGAAGAAGATTCAAAAATCTCCTAAAATCACACCCCAACAGTTATTGGAGAAGGTAAAATTTTAGTAGTTACAATTTTGGTTCTTTTTTTTAGTTACAAAACATGTTATCATTCTCATGACTATACATATTTTTTATTTATTTGTATTTGTAGAAATTTTGTCTACATTGTGTATATTTGTTGTTGGTTATCAATTTTTCTACACGTCTGAAAATTATAGATTTTTTGTATATTATTCGAAATCATTTTGTTAGGGAATGTAATACATGATTTAGTTAGTTTTATTGGTTATTATTTGCTCTACTTGTAGATGTTAGTTTCATTTTCTGTAAATAAATTGTATATATTATGTCTAGTTGTTAGTTTCTAGTTTCTTGCTCTAAACATAATTTTATCAGTACATTTGTAGCTTCAATGTAGTCAGTTGTTATATATGTTTACTAATTTTGTAACTTACTTGTATGCAATGTATTTCTGACTGTAGCTAAAGTGTAGTAGAATTGTGATTATTTTATTTTTTGGTCTTTAAACAAGTTTTATTAACTTATTGTTTCTTTTGGTGCAGAATCGAATATTTTTTGCACCACATGATGTTGACTATGGCATCACTAGGTTCCAGACATTATCTGACCCTGCTGTTCCTGGCCAAATCAAGGTGTTATTGTCTGAAAATGGGTTAAAGTTATTTAAGAAGATATGTTTTGGGCATTTTATTTCCCTGCCCAAAATATGTATCCAAAATCAGGTAATTCGCCTTCTCATGAAGTATGAATTGAACGCATCCGGTTCTCATTTTTGTACAGCAGAGATAAAGGGTGAGAGGCTGAACTTTGGGTTGAGGGAGTTTGCCCTTATCACTGGCCTTAGATGTTTTTCAGAAGTAACAGATTTTGGTTACACAACTAAGTATGGCAATAAAACAATGAGGAGCTATTTTTCGAACAAGGAAAAGTTGAGAAGTCATACTTGAAACAAATTGTAACCAGCCGTAGTTGAGTGAATGATGAGGATGTAGTCAAGCTGTGTATTTTCTATCTGATAGAATTCTTCCTCCGTCCTTTAGAGAAAGATAATGGTTTGATAGACTATTTTAGGTTCTATTTGGTGGACTCGAGGCAGTATGCGAATTTCGCATGGGGTATCGAAGCTTATACACAATTGCTACAATCTGTTAGGCATAAGCTGAACCCTTCTATGGCATTTTTATCTTATTTGAGATTTTTAACTCGCTATGCAAATCTGGTTGTATGAGTGTTTCTCTATAGTGAACACTGATATAGCTACAAGGGTTGGTAATTCGATCTTCCTCATACTTAACTGGACAGCTACTAAGGACAAGATATGAATTTCTGCATTAGAAGAGAGCATGATCAAACCATCATGTATCAAGGTAAGTGTTTTTCACTTCTGGACAGACAATATATACAAATTATCTTACACATTTTATACATATGATGACTAGGTCCCTTATATTTTTTTTCCACTCAATTCACCAACATGCTTGAATCCCTAGAAGAGCTTTCTAGAATGACTTTTCCAGACAAAGTTGAACACATCCTTGAAGAAGCTGAAACAAAGGCCGAGCATCCGACATATGATCCATCTCGATCTGGACATAAGCAGGCAATGTGAATAGATGACAAGAAAGATATTGTGAAACAAGTAAGAAAATTAAGAAAAGATGTTGATAAGGTAACATCTTAAGATAATCCTAGCCGGTTTCTTTAATTTATGTTATACAAATTATTTCTTTAACTCTTTCTATTTTAATACATATGTCGGCTCAGACCTTAGATTGTTCAAAAAAGAGGTATACCTAATTCTTGAAGTTTAGTCTTCTTTATATGTATGTGTGTGTGTGTGTATGTGTGTGTGTGTGTGTGTGTGTATATATATATATATATATATATACGTAAGCCTCTAATTATCAGATACATTATAACCATTTTTTGTTCTTTAGGTTTTTCAAGAACTAGGTAGCATTCGACTTCTACTCAATGATTCCATCAAGTATGTGTTACAGGCAATAGAAAGCCAACAGGATACCAACATTGATGCTAAGGTTTCATTTGAAATATATTCATTATGGACAATAATTTTTACCATGCTTATGTTTATATTAGCATTCATAAAGTATTTAGCCTAACAAATTCCTATTGCAGTTTACTGGCAGTTCTACGAAAAATGATGAGCATTACAAAGAAAAGAACAAACAACAGAATCCTGACAGTAGTGCTAAACCAGTGCTGGGCAGTAGCAGTAAAACAGGTATTTTAACAATTTTAACAAAATTTGATGACAAATAATCTACATTATATTTACATTATATCTACATATAGCCTAAATTACCAACAAAAATCTACATTATATTTTCAATTGTTGTCTTAGATACAGGACCCATGTATGACATTCAAAATGAGGAGAATGTTCCTATAGGTGCTGACTTATCTTCCCAATTTCAAGGGGCATTGCAGGAAGAAACTGCAGGTATGATTTAGTACATTTTATCTACATATTACATCTCAGCTACAAGACAGCATTTTAACAAATTAACTATAATTAAACTATAATTTATCTACAGTGTTGTTTCTGTTTATTACAAATGATCTACAATTTTATTAAGTTGTACACATTTATTGTAATAGAGAAGGAAACTATGCATGTGGAATCTCCAAAACTTGATGCAAAAGTTGGCATACAAGGAGAGCATTTAAATGAGGAGAAGGAGACTATGCATTTGCAATCTCCCATTTAACAGGCAAATGTTATACAACAAGGAGACAATTGCAATGAAGATTTCAATGGTCTTATATGTTACAATCTAATTGTAGGGAAAAAAATAACAGCTTTCATATAAGTTTCTGTTTCCCAAAAAGAACTAATGCAACCAACATACAATGTTGTTCATTTGTTTTAAATTTTGTAGGTGAACCGGCCGACTACATCTAGGTGATTCGGACAATGACTCCAGGTCTGAAAAAAGGGCAGTAACACTTGATGATTTTGAGCTGCCAGAGAACTTCTCACAGATTGTTAAGTTCGGTGAGGTTAATGAAGATGAAACAACCCCTGTGCATTAAGGAAGAACAAGGGTTCTTGGAAAGCATATCAGATCCCCCTTTTTCTTTTATTTCAGTTCTTGGGGAAGCACTTCTGTTGGACCTCCTCCAATTTTCAATATCAAGCATCTATTTACTGGGGTTATTAGCGACGATGTTGATCCTGACTTGTTGGAAGAATTCAATATGTGGTTATATTTAGGTACCGACACAGTTTCAAAGAGGTTAGATTATACAATTTTTTCATATTATCGAGTGCATAAAATTTATGGATTTTCAATTGAAACTACATAATAATTGTACTTGATATGTCTTTAAATAAGAGGAAAGCGCCTTATACTTTAAAAGATAACCAGCTCAAGCCGTGGTTTGATCTTGGAGTGGAGAAAGTTGATAAAAATGACTGGTTTTATACTTTGGCACATCCCGAACAAGTCTTCAACAATACGGTACACAAATACCCTGGCAGAATTTAATGATTAGCTGTAGTATTCTGTTATTTTAGAAATCTGTAGATTTTTTATTTGAAAACTGTAGTTAAATTGTATGAAGCATTGAGAAATAATGAAATCTATTTTTTTGCAGCACATTGATGTTGTTTTATACTATTTGAGGAAGAGAGGAAATTATGATCCTGAAAATAAAACACAGTTTACAACCACTGACTGTATGTTCAAGACTAGAATTGAATAAATTTATGAGACGTACATGCTCCTGCCGATAAGAAGCTTGTTGTTGTCAAACCTCAGGACGTTGTATCAAAATACATATTTGGGTACTGATTACTTGCAAATGTTGCATGGGACAAAGTTGATTTTGTGATTATGCCATAAACATTATGAAGAAATTTTATTGGTTGTTGGCTGTGTCTGACATTACCGATAGGGTTCTATATGTTTATGATTCTATGGTCTCTTCACGAAATCACAAACTTGTTGAATCTGTTGTCGACAAGTTTGGTATTGTGATCCCCCTCTACTTGTCATGCATCGGCTTCTATGGCAAGCGTCCAGACATCAACTACAAGAACACAAAGGTATACATTGAAAAAGGTGTTACTGACCCTCTTGACATTCAGTGGTTGGTTGGTGAGATACCTCAGCAAAAAGAAGGATCACTGTATGTGTTGTTTTTCCCTCTATATATTTAACCAATTGTATTTTACATTAAATGCTAAATCTTTTTCCCTATTATTTTTTGCAGTGACTGTGATGTATACGGGGCGGCATTTACAGAATATGTCAGCATTGCAGAGCTATCGATTTCAAAGGAAGACCTTTCTGATATTGATCAATACCGTGATGCGATGGAGCACTCCTTTAGAATTATGCTAGAAAAAATCAAGAGCTTGTGCAATTAGTGAAAGTGAGGTGACTGGCAGATTATCAAGAAGAAAAGGTGCACCAGTTGTGAACGAGAGAACACAAGTCCCAAAAAAGAAGAATTAGTTGCCCTTTTCAGTAGAAAAATAATAGTTAATGTGTTTTATTTTAGCTGGATTGTAGTAAAGTTGTAGACAAATTATTTATTAAGAACAAGTCAGCTGCAATTTATTTGTAGCAGATTTGTGCTACAGTTGTTTTACCTTTTGTTTTGTCATTTTGTCCAGAATTCTACTACTTAGAATATTAGAAAACATCTATGACTTTTTTTTTGGTTGAAAATTATTAGTACTTGATCTCGATATTGATACTATATAATTTCTTTACAATATAACTACAATTATGTCTATAACTACTACACAAAAATACGTAATCTATTTAATTCTAGCAGTGTTGTTTGGAAAGGCTGAAAAGTAATAAATAAACTCAGTATTTGAACAAAACAACTACAAACCAATTGCATTAAGAGTTGAAATCTGTTTAGCAAATATACAGGAGACAATCTTTATTCAAATTATCAACACAATTACACCACTACTATAATTCTCCAGAACAGAACAAATACAACTTCATATGTCTTAAAGGACAGATTATCATCGACAGTACTCAGTAAAAAAAACTTTAAACTGTAACTATTTTTATTTTCTTTTGGGAGCATTCCTACAAGATCTTTTTTCATGCCTTTCTAGTCCGCAGTTGCCACATGAAACCTTGTACTTCTTTGCATTTACCGCAATTTTTGAGGAATTACCTCAGTTTATCACTATTTTTAGCAATTAATTGGTGATTTAAGTTGGAAAATTGTGGAAAACCCTTAAGTTTAGATTTAAGATTTGGAGGTCGATCCGATGTCGGAATTCGATAAATTTTGCATGGTTGAACTCGTGAGGAGATAAGGAACCCGTTGGGATGGAAATTACTGAATTTCGAGAAGTGGGCCCGGGGCTCGGGTTGTGCTAATTTCGGGATTTCTTAGTATTTTTGACTGTTTTTGCTTGGGCTTTGTTCCCTCAACATATTGTGACATAATTATTCTGAATTTGGATAGATTCGACGCACGTGGAGACCAATTCAAAGGGCAAAGGCGTCGCGGGCTAAGGATTTAGCCGGTTTAATGTGAGTAATGATCTTAAATGATGTTCTGAGGGTTTGAAACCCCGGATTGCACATCGTAGTGCTATATGGAGGTGAGGCACACGCTCGATGATGAGCGTGGGGTCGTTTACTACTGGGGATTGTGACTTGGTCCGTCCCGATTGATGATTTTTACTACATATTTGATTGGAACTGATTTGATATCATCATGATTTGGGCTGATTGCCATATTTGGGCTTCATGCCAGTTATTTGAACCCTTCAGGGGTATTTATCACTGTTTCCTCACTGTGTTGATGTATTACTTGAACTCAGTCCTGTTGATTTACACTATTTTACAACTCAGCCACTTTTACTCAGTTTTTTTGAGGTTTACATAATATTTTAAATGATGTTTTGGGCTGAGAACTACTGTGTTACTATGCCCGTGGGGCATGAGATGATTTTTCTAACTGAGTGCGGTCGAGGGCCAAATGTGAGGTTTTACTGAGTGATATGAGGCCGAGGGCCTGAGATTTAAATGATATTTTAAATGATATAAATGGATCGGGTGGCACGCCGCCACGGATATGATATGAATGGATCGGGTGACACGCCGCCACGGGATCGGGTGGCATGCCGCCACGAGATATGATATTGCGCTTGGGCCGTAAGAAGCCCCTCACGGAGTCTGCACCCCCCACAGTGAGTGCAGGGTATCCAAGGGATCGGGTGACACGGCGTCACGAGACATGACCTGGCTAGTCATGCTGTTTTCTTTTACTTCATGTTATTTACTTAAGATATTTACATGTTTTACTGTTTCATTATGGATTGCTGTATGCCTTATGTGTTTTATTACCTTCAGTTGTTATTTATAATTATTACTCACTGAGTTGGAAGTACTCACATTACTCCCTGCACCCACCCTGTGTGCAGATTCAGGCTTTATCGGTTCCGCTCTGAAACATTGAGTATTACTGTCAGGGCAGCGATTCAAAGACTACGAGGTAGTTGTTGGCGTCCGCAGCCCCGTATCTCTTTTACCTTGTTGTTTCCACTATTTTCAAACAATTGTGCCAAAGATATTGTAATAGTAATATTATTAATAGGATTTTCATTAGCTGCTCATGACTTTGTGACATCCCGATTTGAGGGCTGTAGCTGGGTTGGTTCGCTATTTTTCCGCTAATTTCTGTTATCAAACTATACTTATATTGTTGCTAACTGTTTAAAATGAGGTCTAGTTTGGATTGGCTGGCCTTGTCTTCATGAGAGGCGCCATCACGATCGGGTTGGGATTTTAGGTCGTGACACTAATGAGTTTCCTTATTTTGGTTTCGTAATGATAATTTGGGTTAGTTCACGATGAGAGTTAATAATAACATGGTTGACTGACTTGTTCTTCTACCTGATTTCGATATGAAACATCATCTTATTGCTAAAGCTGCAGTCGTACTAGGCTCTAATAACGTGGTTTTTGACGTATCAATTGCTTGATGAGGTGTGGGGGATGCATCTCTTTCGACTGGGGATGTTTGATGGCCCTTTCTAGTACTCTCCTTTTTTAAGAAAAAATATTGAGACTTGTTTTGATTATGCTTTTGTTAATATTTTTCTTATGGACAAAGTGTTCTCTTTGTTGCAAATCATAGCTGGTTATGTGAGATTCTATCCATTAATTGTTTGTTAAGAATTTACTCTTTTTAATATTTGTTGAATGGAGGAAATTAATACTGACAAAGTTTGCTAGGAAAAAGTAGTGAATTCAGATAGAAAGAAATTAAACATGTAGTTGCCCCATTTCCGTGTGGATGAAAATTAATATAACCATAATGTGTTGTTTCTAAGCTGTGTGATTTTTGATCATTTTTTAAGATGACCAAACTCCCCTGGGCTAGTTTACAAATTAACTGATAGATATTTCTTTGGTATAACTAAACAATTTTTCATTAATCACCAAAATGTATATATGCAGGGAGAAAACTATATCTAGTAATGTTCAGAAGCACACCTTCTAGGGAGGGTTTCTTCCTAATAGTAACATTAAGCAATAGTTACTCAGCACAACAGTTAGCTCCTCAGTAGATATCTTAGAGGCAACATTTGTGAAGTATGCTAGATGCTCTCACACTACAAATGTATGCAATTTCCTTTGCTATAGTCTCGGTTTTTTTCTCTTCCTTCTCAAATACTTTATGGTTCCTTTCATTCCATAATGCATATAGCCATTCTGCATAGATCACCTTCATCTGATGGATATTTTTTAATTTTGTGCAAATTGAATACACCTATTCATATTTTTAGTTCCTTCTCCAAGATAGCTGAGAACATCGAAAGGTAGATATACGAAGATCTTTATGCTTTAGGATACACGCGATGTGCGTGTACCCTATATTAATCTATATAAAATTTTAAAAATATGTAATATTATTAAATGATATATTTAAGTTATAAAATAAAGTTTAAAAAATATAAGCTCTTGAAAAATAATAATATTGGTCTTATTTTTTTCAACAAAGTAGAGAATGACCTAGTAATGCATGAAAATGACCAAGATGTAGTTTTGAAAGCTCAATACTATTATTGTAGACATGTCAACTGGAAAAAAAAATGAATTAGCGACTGGCAAATCATATAGTTAAATAATAAAACTTGCGTCATAAATTCTACTTAGTGATGTATTAGCGATAAATATTAATGATTGTTATTTTTCAACAATAATTACTATCTCACATAATGGTAGATACTTTTTATAGCAATACTTAACTTTAAAGAATAAGAACACCCGGATTTAATAACCAAACTTTTAAAGAATTACTAATTATGATTTAAATTCAGCAAATAGTTCATATGAACAAAAGATAAAGAGGCAAATTGGTCATGTATGAAGAAAATACAAGGACAAAGAAAAACAAAATCCACAAAACGTGAAGTTTCCTTGTTGGAAGAGAAAGTTTCCCCTCTCTCTCCTTCTTTTTTTTTTTTTTTTTTTTTTTTTTTGTAGTCTCTTTTATTTTCTTAATATTTTGTGTCGTTATTTGGAAAAGATATCCAATAAATAATTATATTGAAAATAATTTTTGATTTTGAACTCCTAAATTTTAGGAAAAGTTTTTGATTTTACATTTCTATTCAATATAAATGATATTCTTAAAGATAAAAAAGGCCAACGATATTTCGCTAAAGTTTTTAATATAATATAGATGGATTTGTAATATGGTAAAGTTAAATATATGCTTGAAAATATCTTGGAATTAAACCGTACAAACCATTAGAATACAATAAATTAGGCATGAACCAAAAGAAAGTTGGAGCTTCAAAGCTAATACAAAGTCCTCTTATGAGTCACTCTTCTTAGTTTGGGGTCGTTTGGTAGGCCGTATTAAGTAAAATAATCCCCGTATAAAAATTTAATTCGTCCAATATCATGTTTGGTTGGTCAATTCAATTTACTCCTACCTAATACATGGATTAGTTATACCTCATATGAGGGATTAACTAATACCAAGCAAAGCAAGGGATTACTAATCCCTGGATTAGCTATACATGGATAAGACTTAAAATTACTAAATCGCCCCTCAACTCCTTTGTGTATCATCTCATCAAAAAGACTTATTGCTCTATCAGTAGCACCATTATGAGCACAACAAGAAATTATACAACTCCAAGAAATTACATCTATTTTTTCCATCATTCTAAACATATTTCCCCCGTACTCTATGGACCTAGTTTTCGCATATAAATTCAGCAAAGAGTTCAATAAAGGCAAGGGAATTTCATAACCCATTCTAATTACAAGCCCATGAACACTTTTTCCAGCTTTTAAATTCAGCAACTGAGTACAAGCAGAAACAACAGTGACAAGAGTTACTAGATCTGGACTAACGCCACGTGTCATCATCATCATTCCAGTAAAAACAGCTAATGCTTCATCAGGCTTAGAGCTTTGCTCATAACCAGTAACCAATGTAGTCCACAAAACAAGATCAGGCTTTGTATATTCCTCAAAGACGCGCAAGGTGTCGTCCATATCTCCACATTTTGAGTAAAACTCAATGAGGGCCGAGCCAAGAAACATGTTTGAATGAATGTTACCATGTTTTATCCCGAAGCCATGAATCGTTTTGCCAAAATTTAGTGTTTTTAATGCTGAGCACGCCTTTAATGCAAAAAGTAATGTGAAATGGTTACAAATGATTAAACCTCAAATATAATGTTCCTAATATTACTGCTATCTTTTACATGAGCTCGATGTATTTGTTCTGTGGAGCAAGAACTAATGATTGAATGAAATAAAATAATGGTAAGTCTAGGACAATGAAATAGAAAATCCCACAAATATTCAAGGGTATAATTGTAAAGAATATTTTGTATAGTTTTAAACCAAACACAAATTTAGATTATACATTGCATAATTAATTTTTAATACAATGAACCAAACACTTGATAAAAAATAATCCCAGCACTACAATCCCTACATTACTAATCCCTGCATTACTTGTGTTCGTACCAAACGACCCTTAGTGTCTTATTTACCTAATCCTTATTCTCGGATTAAAAAGTGTTCTTATTTTTAAAGTTCAAATTAATATAATTAGAGCACAAAGTTAATTACTTCATCCATTTCAATATATGAGGTGTATTTTGGTTGAAGTTTAAGAAATAATTTTTTTTTTTTGAACTTGGGGTTGGTATGATAAAAGTATCTTTTTAAGAATAAAATGAGAATTTTAATTTAAATTATTTTTAAATATTAAAAATATTTTTTCCCCCTTTGAACGTACAAGGAATTAGTTTTATATAAAATGAGACGAATTACCTCCAATTAATTAGTTTGGAGGTAATTAATTGGAATCTAACCTCTAAAGTTAACTTTCTCCTTTCTTAATACATGAGATAGGGAACTCTAGTTGCTAAAGTAACCATCCATAATAATTATATTACTGCTCACCCTTTCCATTAATTTATCTCTTCTTTTCTCTCAACTTCTACTATATTACAGAGAAGTAAGGATCTTCGTGGACTTCAAGCTAGTTATTTTGGGCTTATATCCAGCCCAAACCCAATATACTCCTCATTGAGTCAATAAATTGACTGCTTCTCCATTCTCATATTTTCTGGAAAAAAGGCTGGCATGCAAAAAGGTGTATTTGCACACAACCTGTTTGATTAAATTCCCGAAAGAGGGTGTGGTTACTCCAGTGACCCGTGCTAGCTTTTAATCACGCAAATGTCCCATTTGGAGAAGTGGGTCTGCTGTAATTTCTGTTAGCAAGTGAAAATATTTGGGAAACTAGCGGTAAGAATGACAACTATGGCTCTGGGTAATGTGTGTTCGCTACAAATAAAGACTTGTGGGCTCTTTGGAATTTGTATAAATCACTCATGTACCCTTCCTATCCAAAATAAAAGTAAGTCCAACTCTTATATTTGAAAATATATTATACTCTGCTGTGTGCTTAGCTTACTACATTATCCTTTGTAGGCTTAGACGTTAAGCCATTGGTTATTCAAGCCACAGCTAAAGCTAATTCTCGGACTGAGAGCGCTAAACTTCGAAATAGGCGAATTAGAAAAAAGGTATGTGTTAAATTATGCTCTTGATTATTTTTCCCGGCAAAATAATGTGAAATGTGAGGCATACTAAGCTATTTGATGTAGCCCCATATATGCGCTACAACTGGCTACACTAAGCAGGTGATTAAGTGCTTTAGCACCGGGTTCATCGAATCTAGTATTTCGACGCAGCGTATAGATTTTTATGTGAATACCCACCAAAATTTCATCAAATATTAGATCTGAACTCCCATAATTTTAAAAGTACAATGAGTTCGTTGCTAAGAACTTTAAAGGTCGAAGCTATCAAGTTCAAATCTTGGATCCTCCTCTGACACTAAGATAAATGTTAGTGAACAAGATTCTGAGTTAATGAGTTTAATTACAATTCTTCGTTCGGACAGAAACAAGAAACTAATTTAGGAGAATAGATTTGCGAATGATGCATTTAGTGCTTTAATCTGCAAGAGATCAACTGTAACTAGGCTTTAAGATCATACATTGTTGAGCACAAACTACTAACCTTTGCTTAGGAAGAGAATAAGTGTACATTTATTCTCTGTCTCTCACACAAACACAAATATATGTAGCATATATGTATAAGTTTGTTGATTCACTGTAATCTCATTAAACTTCTCTTCGGTTTTGGCAGTTTAACGGAACTCCTGAAAAACCAAGACTTTCAGTTTTCTGCTCAGAAAAACAGTTGTATGCTACATTGGTAGATGACCAAAATAAGAAATCTTTGTTTTATGGGAGCACTTTGCAAAAATCAATCCGGGGTGATCCACCATGCAGCACTGTGGTGAGTATCTTTAGCATATTGAGACCATAAATTATAAATATGTTAGGGCAAATCTTATAGTAAGTGATATTTCAAGACTGCTTAATTTGAAGATGGGATCTCAGTTTTCTTGTCCCAACACATTATGGGATTTTCAAGTCATAGCATCATTCCTTGACTTTGTCCCTCTCAATCACAGGAAGCAGCGGAACGTGTTGGTGAGAAACTTGTACAGACTTGTGTTGATCTCAACATCAATGAGATTTCATCTTATGATTGCAATTGTTTTGCTCGAGGAGAAAGAATGCAAGCCTTTGAGATTGCCATTTCGCGCCATGGTTTTCTGCCCAGATAGTTTCTTCCTTCTTTTCTATGTGAATTTTGTATAGCTTTCAGGAGTCTGAAGCTCTTACCTTTTTCTACAAGCTTTCTCATTTGGGCATCAAATAGATGCATATCTAACTACCTTAATAGTAGATTTTATTATGGAATTAACTTATGGAGACTTAGATTGTAAAGAACTTTTATGCTATCAGCGTATCTGAACTTATTACAACAAGTAATTTACGTTATTTTCTAGGTTACCAAGTTAAGACTACAGGTTCTGTTCTAGTTCACTTTAACTTGATAGGGGGAAAAAGTTTTTCAGTCATTGCTCATAAATTTAAGCTATTTTAATTGTTGGGTTAAACCAACTTAAAGATACTCAAAGCGTGGTATGATATTAACCATTTTGGGTCAAGGTCGTATGGTTTTTCCCAAAATATCTCAACGCATTAAGAGATTCCTATACTTTATATGTCAACTCCCAATCGTTTCAGTTATGTGAGACTTTATTCGTAATATCTTTTATCATTTTCCTTGAGGGGAACATAGATAAATTCATTTTATTCGTTACTTATTTTGTTGGACTCGTGAGATATCATCTTAGAAGAGAGAGAGAGCAGTCACTTTGCCTCGTCCCCTATGGACCATACAAAAAGATATATTTTTCAAAACATGATAAGACATTAGAAAAATGACACTATATACCGCCGTAAAAATAATAGTCGAAAAATTGTATAAAATTTATTTTATATATATATATACATTTTTTTATGTTATATACAAGAGTTATGTAAATTTTATATACTTTTTCGGCTACCAAATATAAATAGTTTTTGGCGATTTACATTATAGGCAACCTATGGTACCTTTTCTATGCATGCGACTTCTTTGTGAGAGTGAGGGATTTTCTTTGATAGATGTGGGGTCCTAAAAGTATATTTGATCATTAGATTCAAATGTGTGGATTCAACTTACTCTCTTGTTCTTGTTGTGAGGGAACATGGTTTCACGAGGGATATACAATGTTATTAGATTTCTTTCTGATGTTGGGTGTTCAATCCATGAGTAGATTGTGATATTAAGTCGGCTTTTGAGGCTAGGATTGTCATGAGCACGGTGTCTTTATTGTGAATATTTTTGAAAATTGCATAAGTAAAGGGAAGTGTAAGTGATTGCATATGCTACAGTTTAATTGTTGCTATCAACCATGGTCAAAGAAAGAGTGTATAATTAAAAAAATTGAATTGCTCTTCCCTAGTTGAGATGTACGTTATTGGGGTGTAGTTATAGTTCCATTGCTCGAGGGCGAACAAGAGTTTAAGAGTGGGGTGTTGATATTTGGCTTAAAGTATGTATATTTTATGCATATTGCCTCACATTTTACTCATGTTTCGTAATTTTTGGATGTGTAATATAATAATTTGTGCTAATTCATGGTGCTTTTATGCGTAGGAGTCATCTGGAGGCAATGTGGGACGAAGTTGTACGATTTGAAGCAAAAAAGGGAACAAAGTGAAAATTTTGGACAGTGTAGCCCCCAGGGTAGCGTGGGGCGCTACCTGTGGCCAGTTTCCAAAAGCACAAAATTTCCTAGCGCCCCACACTACCCTGGGCATTGGGTGACGAGTTTCACTCCTATTTTATTCAGGACAAGGTTATTTCGACTCAAGACGCCCCCAATTTGTATAAAAGCAAGTCTAAACTTATTTTGGAGGAGGAGACATCACTTTGAGAGGAAAGTACACCTACGAAACACTTGGGAGAGGGTATTCTAGATTGCATATAAGATTGAGTAGAGTAAGATATTCAACCTAAATTATGGGGAACGGATTTACGGTTAGGATAGGGATAGACCTGATCATCTTGCTTGGTTATTATACGTGAATTATTAATGCATTCTTGTTAATTCTAATTTCATACGAATATAGGCATTAGGTTAGCTTGAATAGGCGAGTCGTACTTCGGGAGAATACTACGAGTAATATTAACCTTGTCAATCAATAAACCAGATAAATTAATTAGAAAATTTAAGTGAAAAACTCAGGGGGATTGTTAGCTAACCCATAGCTCTAGAATATTTTCTCCCACTAAATTTGTCCCTAAGCTTGTCGATTTGTTTTCTTTTAATTTCTTAGTGTTCGACTCTAGATTAGTTGTAGTTAATAATATTTAGAAAAGCGCTTGAATAGATTAATTTTCTTAGTTTAATTTATTAAATACTTAATCACAAGTCCCTATTGGTACGATATCTGGACTTACAATCCTATATTGCTTGTCGACCACGTATACTTGCGTGGGCATTTTGGAGTAACACTTAGCAACGATTTTATTATGAGGTCGTATAACTCACTTTAGATTTGATATACCTTTTCAAACAACTGAAATAACCATCACAAATATATTAAAGTAGAGCAATGGTGCGAAATTTACAAGGAAAGCAAAATTGATAATATGGGATGAAGCGCTTATGGCTAAGCGTCAAAGGATTAAAACAATTGCCTAGAGTTTTAAAGATATATTAGATATCATTGAATCATTTGGTGGAAACGTAGTTGCTTGGAAGGTGGTTTCTGTCAAGTACTATCAGTAGTTCCAAATCCGATGAAAGCATAAAAGCTAGCTTGCCAAAAATATACTTATGGCCTCAAATGAAAAAGATTCAAATGACAAGAAATATAAAAGTAAGAACAGATCCAGCGTTCGTTGACTTTTTTCTTCATGTCGAAAACGAAGAAGAACATCTAATAAAAGATGATTTGGTTCTTCCAGAACACGTAGTTATCAAGCCAAATGGTAATAGTAGTACATTTAATAAGGAAAATATTTCCATCATTAGATTAAAACGCAATTTATGCAAATTACATGATAGAAATTAAAGAGCTATCTTAGCTAGCAGAAATGAATATGTTTGTCGACTAAATAAAAGATTGATTGTTAAGTTTTATGATAAAAATAAAATATTTTTCAATTTTTGACTCAGCAGAAGATGATACCAACAATTACTACCAAGAAGAATATTTAAATACTTTAATATCAAATGGCCTTCTACCATACAAGTTTGTTGTCAAGTTCGTTATTTCCTACATGTTAGTGTTACCGTATATATAATAGACTAAGTTAAAATTGGTCTTCCATTGCATATAGGTTTATTTTGAAGAAAATATGCTGGGCATGCTACTGAAAAACTTAGATCCCTCGAATAGCTTATGTAATAGTACACAAATAGTATATAGAAATTTTGACAATAACGTCATAAATACAGAAATTATGATACGGATCAATGTGCTTCCAAGTATGTGTTTATCTCCGAATTCAATTTTCGTCTTCCAAAACTAAATAATATCTTTTTAACTCTGTAGGAAAATAATTTTCAGTATATTTTTGTTTTGTAATTATATAATTAATAAAACAAAAAGATAAGCATTCTAAATGTTGGACTATATTTATAATAATATATTTTCTTACACGAATAACTATATATTGCACTTTCAAGAGTGATATCCCGATAACAAGAGTTCTGGTTATGACAGAGTGGCAAACACATTAGAAGGAAACATACAAAAAAAGCATCATCTACAAAGAAGTGTTCGATAAGATACCATCACATTAAATACTTTTAAACTACAATACATAATTATCTAATTAACATGAGTAGATTGATCATTTGTGTAAGTTCTGATTATGTCCTTTTATTTGAATTCACGTATAATATTTTTCATCATTTAGATGATTGTTGTATTATTATGCATAAAATTTCTCTTATTAATTTTGATGTTCCTTCATATAAATAAATATTTAAATTATCACGTGCCATTATTAACGTATAATGCACTTTCATAGATACTAGTATCTAACAAATATCTTAGCATTCCTATTTAACATATAAAAGAGGGAAATGAAGTGATGACATGGCACCTCTTTTTGCTTAGCATTCCTATTTATCTTTTTTCTTATTGTTTTGGCTTTTTTCTTTTCATTCTTCTAAATCCCTGTACTAAAAGCCCACAACATTTTTATTAAATAAATAAGTTCAACCTGCCGTTTGTTTCGGTAATAAAGCATAAATAACCGTTTACTTTTTACCAATGAAAACCTACATAGCAATAAAGGCAGCAATTTATCCCAAATATCAGTATTAATCAACATAGGAGCAGATTCAGCTTCTCTTTAATTTTCTTTTCAAAAAACTTTATTTCAATCAATAACGTATCCTTCTGAAACGATAAAACATGAAGAGGTTGATAATACCTCTTAATTCTCATTAAAGAACCACTTTAGGTTCCTTTTAAAATACCCACACATAACCAATTCTTTAAGCTCACTGAAAAACAAAAACAAAATCATATAAGCTGCCTTTCCTTCGTTTTTCTCTTTGTTTTTCTTTTTCTTTTGTACATTTTTGTTCATTACTTTTATTTCTAACCTAGCATATTTTTCTTTCCGTAATTTGTTTTGCTCTGTTCTTCTTTTTATTTTTTCTTAAAGATTCTCACATGTACTCAAATCTTCCTTTTCCTTGTTTTAATATCCACGTTTAGTGACAAAATCGTCGGTATGGCATTGATCTGATTGCTTCGGTTTGATTTTAACTATTTTCATGCATTCCACATAATTAGAGAGAATGTTTGCATCATGTGGTCTCTCAATGGAAATTTTGCCATCACTATCATCCCTAAAGCAGTATTTAATTATGCTTAAAGTATGTAGTAGTATTCTTCCTTCATCTAAAAAAAAATAAAGATCTACATTACTCTTCTCAACGAGACTGTTGCGATCCAGAATCTACTATAGACCGTGATGACACCCAACATTGCCGTTGGCAAGCCAACACTTAATTATTCATTTTATCATTTTTAAAATCATGAATCTTTCTTAGATAACGGGATTAGTGCATTACAATAAATCGTAGTTACATACAATTTCGTTAAAATAATAAGTGAATCAATGTGAAACAATCCATAACAAATTCTAAAACACCCCCAAAACCCGGTGCCACAAGTGCATGAATATTAATTAAGGAGTACAATAATAATACAACCTCTGTCCGGAATGTAAATAAGACAGGATAAAGTAAATGGTACGATGGAAACTCTGTGGGCTGAGATACGTAGCCTGGAATGCAGCTCACTATAAAGTCTCCTTAGCAGCTGCGCCTCCGTGCCAAAATGACCACCAATTGAACCTGTCAGATCCTACACATTTAGTGCAGAAGTGTAGCATGAGTACGTAAATCAACGCGTACTTAGTATGTATCTAGCCTAACGCTGGAGGAGTAGTGACGAGGGATCGACATCAATAATTACTAGAGGTCCAACAAAGCAATATAATAAATCATAAGCAGTATGAAGCACACAGCAATAATGGAGTAAATATGTAAGTTACCTAATCTTTCAAATATTTCTTTTAAAGTATGAATTTTTCAATCTTGTATTCTACCTCAACAGCTCAGATGTATCAAGTACCAGTAACAAACGGATAAGAAGTACCATATAAAATGCCGGGCATCAGTGAAAAGATAATCTCGTGAATGTTCGGACTGCCAGTGATATAACGCACGATTATGCCGAGGTCGTTCGCCCCGATCCAGAATAATGTGTACACTGCCGAGGGTCGAGCGGCACGAACCATAGATGCATCTATTATACTACGAGGCGTTCGGCCCGCTCCACAAGAACGGAAGGAACTAATCGAATTACGAGACACGTGCTTACGTTCACGAGCATAAAGTTAATGTAACCTTTACCATTTCTCAAATAACTTGCCAACGACTCAAGGTGATAAGGTTCGGCTCAATATATATATATACATATACACACATACATACATACATACATATATATAAATATATACATATATATATATACATATACATACATACATACATACATACATACATACATACATACATACATATATTCCTAAATCAGTTTCAATTATAAATTCAATTAATTAAGCCGGCAGAATGAGTTCAAATAATTCAAATATTACATGATAAAGTCCTAAGTCTACCTAGACATAAACATACTTTAGCTACGTACGGACTTGCATCACCTCGTGCGTATATAGCACCCGCAATTAGTAGCACATAACAATTACATCACCTAGGGGGTAGTTTCCCCCTCACAAGGTTAGACAGGAGACTTACCTTGGTTTAAAGTTCCATAACCGGCTCCAATGCCTCTTTAACTTCTCGATTCAAAGCCAAACGATCCGAAACTAGTCAAAAAATGTGCAATTCAATCAAAAAATACTCCAAAGCTCATAATTAATCAATTTATAATAATTCCTAGCTCCGCTCGAAAAGTCAATAAAGTCAACCCTCGGACCCACGTGCCTGAATTCCAAAACCTTTTGGAAGATAAACTTTATCCATAATATTATGAACTTAAATATATAATTTATTCCCAATCCATGTCCAAAATCGTGGTAAAAATCCAAAATTATTAATTCTAGGTTTCTCCTTAAATTTCCCCTAATTTCCATGTTAAAAACCTTTATAAAATCAAAGTATTTTACTTGTAATAGGGGGAAATCATTTACCTCAAGTTGCTTGATGAAAACCCCCTCAAAATAGTTTCCCATAATCGGCCATCCAAGTGACAAATGAGATAAATGAGAGCTAAAGTCTCCATTTAAAAGAACCCTTCTACCCAGCGGCTTTCACACCAGTGGACATCCAGCCGCACCTACGGCGTCGCTTTTGCGACAAAAACCTCGCTTTTGCGGTGAAGCACTGGAGGCCATCTCTCTCACCTGTGGAAAAAATCTCGCTTCTGCCTGAATGCAGGTGCGATTCAAATCCGCTTCTGCGATCGAGGATTCCGCTTCTGCGGACGCTCAGATGTGCCTGATAAGTTGGGATTTGACTACTTATTAGCACCTTTTAGCTTTTGTTTTAGTCTAAAAGCGTTTAATTGTGTTCCCGAAACTGATGAAATGTGCAAAATTGCAGGAATGTTAGAAGTTGGACTCCCAAGATGAAATCCGACTCAAAAAGGAGTAATCAAAACACAATGCATCAAAAGGCATAAGAACTTGCAAAGTGCGGACCGCAGAATTCCATCTGCGGCCACAAAAGATGAAGAAAAACCCAACATGCTCCTAGCAAAATGCGGTCCGCAAAGGACTGCCTCACGACCGCAATTTAGAATTGTGCGGCCGCAGACCTCCAGCTCCTGACAAGTTGAAGAAACATGCGGACCGCACATGGAATTGTGCGGCCGCAGAACCTCCCGAGGAGCATTTTCGTCCGAAATTGTCAGGTTTCTATAAATAGAAGAGTTTCAAGAATTAGGTCAACTTTTGACATCAACAACTACGGTATCGTTTCTCTTTGCTTCTTTTAGTAGTTTATCATATATTGAGATATTTTAACATAGATTTTATCATTTTGATTTTATAATATGAGTTTAATTAGCATTTCTTCTTCTATTTCTTCAATTTCAAGCATGAGTAGCTAGATTTTTACTAGGGTTGTGACCCAACCCTAGTGTGTAAACCTTATGGGTGTTAAATTTAATGCTTGTTTATGGTTGGGTATTTATTATTCAACCTTGTTCATGCTTTAATTTGTGGGAATTAATGGTTGCAAACATTAGTTCATGCCTATTTGGCTTAGTTTCTACTTTAGAAAGAGAGACTTAGTCTAGGAAAACTTGGCTAACAAGAAATTGGGTCAATGGAGAGATTGATAATCTCAATTAAATGGTTCAACCTATAGATAGTAATAACCCGACTTGAGCTTTTATCAACCATTTTGGGTAATACCCATTTGGATTTGAGAAAGCCAAATTGGACAAAATCACTCTCTGACCGAGAGGTATTGAGTGGATAATTGAGAGTTGATAGATATAATACACCCCGATCAACAAAAAACGCATTAAGGTTTATAGCCTAATAGGCAAATACCTAGGTGATGGTCATAACCCTAGGCTTTTTACAAAACTTGAAAAACAACAAAAATAATTTCTTAGTTTCATTTCTTAATTTTGCAATCTTAGTTTAAAATAGACATAGAAACAACACCAATTTGTGAAAATGTAAATTGAGGTAGTTCAAGCTCACGTACTACAATATATACTCCTAACTCCTATATATAGCTCGTTGTGAAAATCGACCCCGACTCTTGTTGGGTACTATTATTGCAATAGACTATTTCATAATCTTGAATTGAGGTGTGAAATAGGATGAGATCAATTTTTGGCTCCGTTGCCGGGGAGTTAAAAATGGTGTTAACTATATATTTAGGTGTATTTTTGGAATATCTTCTTTTTCTTCCTTTTTATAATGTGTTGAGAAATTGTAGGTGCAATCATGACAAATAATGAGCTCGGAAACATAGGTTTAGGGACTGTAGACGCTGAGGATGATTAAATGGATGAGGTCCCTCTTGAACCCCAAGCCAATAGACGAGGCCGAGTGCCTCATGACACTGTTCCCGCTCCACCCCCACCACATCAGATGTTGCCGAATGAAGGGTATGCAAGTGCTGTAGTCCCTCCCGGTATTAGGGCGGGTAACTTTCAAATAGCCAACGTGATGCTCACTTTGCTCGAGCAAAGAGGGTTCTTCACTGGTGCACTAGGTCAAAATGCATACAAACACTTGAAGGGGTTCGTAGATACGTGTTGGGGGAGTAAACAAATAAATGTCTCTGAGGATTCTTTGAGGCTAAGGCTTTTTTCTTTCTCTCTAAGGGGGAAAGCTTTAGATTGGTTGGAACATTTTCCAAATCATTCCATGCATACTTGGGATGAATTGGCGGAGAAATTTATTTCTAGGTAGAAATTCTAGCATTCAAGCAAGAGCCCAATGAACCACTACACGAGATATCAGAACAATATAGAATAACGGTGAAAGAGTGTCCCAACAACGATATGACGGAGAACATGATTCAACAAACTTTCTATCGGGGGATCAATACAACCAACTAATATGTAGCGAATCAACTTGCTGGTGGGAACTTCATGACTACGCCTTATGCGGAGGCATGTGATATTTTGGATGAGATGTCGGATACTTAATTGGCATAGCAATCCCTGGCTAATGTTCCACAAGGTAATCCCAATGTGATTCACCTTCACAAAGAATTGCATGACCATGGGCAAGCCATAGCCGAATTAACCACCACCATGAACCAATTGGAAAATACACAACTTCAACAAGTGCAAAACCCGAGGCAAGTCAATGGAATGGAGGGAGTAAACATAATGGTGAAAACGGAGAACAAAGGGTCCGCAAGTGCAACAAAGAGTGGAAAATTTTGTGCAAGAAGATAGTGGGTTTGAGCAAGATGACTTCTACAATGACCAAGAAGAAGAGGTCCAATATATGAACAACTTTCAAGGGCAAATAAACAACTTCCAAGACC
The DNA here is from genome assembly GCA_002018475.1 of Nicotiana obtusifolia. NCBI lineage: Eukaryota > Viridiplantae > Streptophyta > Magnoliopsida > Solanales > Solanaceae > Nicotiana > Nicotiana obtusifolia. The sequence goes on along the minus strand of MCJB01002259.1, from coordinate 30,600 downwards.
CAAGCCAACAACAATGGAGACCTCAAAACAATCAAGGAAATTGGAATTCTCACAACCAAGGTAATTGGAGTGGTGGAAATAATCAAAGCAATTGGAATAACAACAACAATCAAGGAAATTGGAGTGTCGACAATAATCAAGGGAATTAGCATAACAACAATAACCTAGACAATTAGGGAGGCAACAATCAAGGTGGTTGGAGTAACAATCAAGTAACTCGAGGGCCGGGTTTTCAAAGGCCCCCGATGTATCAACAACCGAGCAACCCACCTCCTTATCCTTCCCATGGTCCTAGTTCATCCAACAATGAAATGGGCCGTATTGAGAACCTGTTTAAGCATATAATGGAGAAGAATATCGATTTCGATGCCCAACTTGCTTCACACAACACATCGATCCGCAACCTAGAAGTAAAATAGGGCAAATCTCTCAAGCTTTAAATTCTCGTCCTAAGGGGGCACTACCAAGTGACACAGTGCTGAACCTAAAGGGTAGGAACAACACGGGGCATGTCATAGCCGTTACTACAAGAAGTGGAAGAGGTGGGAATGCACCCACCTCAAGTCTAAGGCAACTTGTGGATGGTGAGCAAGTGGTAGAAGAAGAAGAGATCCTGAACAATGGGGTGCAAGAAAATGATGAGGTGCGGATTGATGACAATGTGGGAGAGACTCAAGAGGAAGTGAACCCGTCTAGGGATCATGTTATTCACATACTGGAACTAGTAGTGCAAAAGGATAAGGCACCATTTCCTAAGACTCCTCCTCTATATCCTCAAAGGCTCACCAAGAAAAATGGCGAGAATCAATTCAAACAGTTCATTGACACGATGAAGAGTCTCTCAATAAATATTCCATTTTTTGAAGCCTTGGAGCAAATGCCCGGTTATGCAAATTTTATGAAGGATTTGGTGACAAAGAAGCGGCAGATGAATTTTGAAACTATCAAAGTCACACATCAAGTGAGTGCAATTGTGCATTCGATGGCTCCTAAATTAGAAGATTCTGGTGCTTTCACAATCCCTTGTACCATTGGAAGTGCCGAGTTTGCTAAAACTCTTTGTGATCTTGGGGCGAGTATCAATTTGATGCCCTATTCAGTTTTCAAGACTTTGAGAATTGAGCAACCAAGATCCACATCTATGAGATTACAAATGGCCGATCATACCATGAAGAGACCGTTAGGAGTGATTGAAGATGTATTGGTTCGTGTTGATAAATTCATTCTTCCGGCGGATTTTGTTATTCTTGATTATGAAGTGGACTATGAGGTGCCGATTTTTATTGGAAGACCTTTCCTTTCTACGGGGAAGGCTCTTGTTGATGTGGAAGCCGGAGAACTCACTTTTCGGGTGTGTGATGAAAAGGTGGTGTTCCACGTCTGCAAATCTATGTGGCAACCAAATAGCAATGAAGTATGGTCTTTCATGGATTTGGTGACCGACGTAATTATTGATGATACAAGTGCCATGATTAATGTGGGTGCTATGTTGGAGGCCGTCTTTCTCAACTTTGATGATGACGAGATGGATGGCTTCATGGAATGTGTGAATTCTTTGCAAGGAATGGGGTCGTACAGGTATGCGCCCTGGAAACTTTTCTTGGATCTTGAAAATAGAAAAAATCCTCCTACAAAGCCTTCAATTGAAGAGCCTCCTACCTTGGAGTTGAAGCCATTGCCTCCACATCTTTGATATGAATTTCTTGGTCCTTGTTCTACTTTAACGGTTATTCTTTCCTCTTATTTGACTAACTTGCAGGTTGACTCTACATTGGCGGTGCTCCACAAGAGGAAGAAGGCTATTGGGTGGACTTTGGCGGATATTCGGGGAATAAGCCCCGCATTTTGCGTTCGCAAGATTAACTTGGAGGATGATTCCAAACCATCTATTGAACATCAAAGGAGACTCAATGAAGCTATGCAAGACGTGGTCAAAAAGGAAATTATCAAGTGGTTGGATGCCGGAGTTGTCTACCCCACTTCTGATAGTTTGTGGACTTCTCTGGTGCAATGTGTCCCAAAGAAAGGGGCATGACGGTGGTCACCAATGACAAGAATGAGTTGATTCCTACAAGAACGGTGACCAGGTGCAGAGTTTAATGGACTATTGCAAGCTAACCAAAGTCACGAGGAAGGATCATTTTCCACTTCCCTTCCTTGACCAAATGCTTGATAGGTTGGCCAGCCGTGCTTTCTATTGCTTTCTAGATGGATATTCGAGCTACAACCAAATTCTTATTACTTTGAAAGATCAAGAGAAAATAACTTTCACATGTCCCTATGGTACTTTTGCTTTCAAGCGGATGCCATTTGGCTTATGTAATGCACCGACGACTTTTCAAAGGTGTATGATAGCGATCTTTACGGATATGGTCTAGGACTAACTTGAAGTCTTCATGGATGACTTCTTGGTGGTCGAGGATTCCTCTGATGATTGCTTGGAAAATTTGGATAAAGTATTAGCAAGGTGTGAAGAAACGAACTTGGTGCTAAATTGGGAGAAATGCCATTTCATGGTCGAGGAAGGCATTTTCCTTGGCCACAAATTTTCAAAGAATGGCATAGAGGTAGACAAGGTAAATATTGAGGTGATTTCTAAACTTCAACCTCCAACTTCAGTGAAAGGCGTGCAAAGTTTCTTAGGTCACGCGGGGTTCTACCAGCATTTCATCAAGGATTTTTCTAAAGTGGTGAATCCGTTGTGCAAGCTCTTAGAGAAAGATGCTAAGTTTCACTTCAATGATGATTGCATGAGAGCCTTTGAATTGCTAAATTTCAAGTTGACAACCACTCCCATTATCACCACTCCTAATTGGAGTATCCCTTTTGAGCTCATGTGCGATGCTAGTGATGTAGCGGTTGGAGCAGTTTTGGGACAACGTATCAATAAGATTTTTCATCCGGTCTACTATGCTAGTAAGACCATGAATAATGCCCAATTCAATTACACCGTTACAGAGAAAGAGCTCCTTGCCGTTGTGTTTGCAATTAAGAAGTTCCACCTGTACTTGATGGGTGTAAAGGTTATTGTTCATACAGATCATGCGGCACTTCACTATCTTATGAGCAAGAAAGATTCCAAAGCTCGGTTGATGACATGGGTGCTATTGTTGCAAGAGTTTGATGTTGACATCCAAGATCGAAAAGGGAGTGAACATCAAGTGGCGGATCACTTGTCTCGTTTGGAGGAGGAGGGGAGGCTGCATGATGGCCTTGAAATCAATGCCTCCTTCCCCGATGAGCAAATTTAGGCTATTTCAATGAAGGAGATGCCATGGTTTGCGGATCTAGAAAACTTCCTTGTGTGTGGAATCATCCCGGATGAGTTCTCTTCAAATCAAAGGAAGAAGCTCAAACGGGATTGTCAAGATTATTATTGGGACTAGCCATACCTTTTTCGGATTTGCATGGATGGGGTAATTAGAAGATGTGTACCGGACGAATACCAAAGTGATATTCTTGAGGCTTGCCATTCTTCGCCTTATGGTGGTCACCATGGTGGAGCAAGAACGACAGCCAAAGTGCTAAGTTGCGGTTTTTATTGGCCCACTCTTTACAAAGATGCAAGTGATGTGGTGAAAAGATGTGATGAATGTCAACGGGACGGTGGAATCTCGAAGAAGAATGAAATGCCTCTCACTACTATTTTGGAGATTGATATCTTTGATGTGTGGGGTATTGACTTCATGGGTCCTTTTGTGAGTTTTTGTGGAAACACCTACATCTTGGTCTCGGTTGATTATGTGTCTAAATTGGTTGAGGCCATTGCTCTACCCAACAATGAAGCGAGAAGTGTGGTGGTGTTGTTGAAGAAGAATATTTTCACAAGATTTGGTACTCCACGGGCTATCATAAGCGATGCGGGGTCGCATTTTTGCAACAAGGCTTTTGACACTTTGCCTAGAAAGTATGGTTTCACTCATAAAGTCACGACTCCCTATCATTTACAAGCTAGTGGTCAAGTGGAAGTCTCCAACAGGGAGATGAAGAATATCTTGTCCAAAACAGTGAATGCTAACCGGACGGATTGGTCAAAGAAGCTTGATGATGCATTATGAGCTTACCGGACTGCTTTCAAAACTCCTATCATAATGTCTCCATACCGTTGGTGTTTGGAAAAGCTTGTCATCTTCCGGTGGAATTTGAGCATAAATCCATGTGGGCTTCTTGAAGAAATTGAATCTTTATTGGGATGTAACTGCTAACTTGCAGGTTGCACATTTGAATGAGTTGAATGAGTTCCGGTACCATGCATACACAAGTTCGTCCTTATACAAAGAGAAGATGAAATATCTTCATGAAAAGTACATTTGGAACAAAGAGTTCAAAGAGGGTGATCTTGTGTTGTTGTTCAACTCACAATTGAGAATGTTTCCCAGGAAGTTAAAGTCTAAATGGAGTGGCCCGTTTGAAGTCGTGGGTGTGACACCCTTTGATGCATTGGACTTGAAGAACAAAAATGATGAGGTATTCCAAGTCAATAGACACTGGGTGAAGCACTATCTAGGAAACATTGGTGATGGCCACGTTGTGGCGGTGATTCATTTCAAATGATGGTAACCTGCGTCGTGCCACGCCGTTAAATCAGCAGCTGCTTGGGAGGCAACCCATGTTTCTTTCTTTCTTTCTTTTTTTTATTCTTTTGTTGTTAGGTGTTATTTTTGTGCTAACTGAATTTGAAATGTGTTGCAGGGTTTAGTGTGATTTACAGGAAATATGTCTAGAAATTTGGCTAAGTGTGAAAAGAATTGCGGACAATAATTGTATTGTGCAGACCGCACACTTATGGTTGCGGCAGCAAAAGGCCCTCTGGGGCTGCACAATTACATTACGGACGCACAAATTGAAGGGGGAAAATGACAACTCTTTGAAGTTGGTTTGTCAGAGAAATGGTCAAATTGCGGCCGCAAGATAAAATCTGCGGTCCGCAACAAATTTTGCGGCCGCACAGCAAATTCTGCGGACCGCAACACAAAAGGGCTTCTGAGCCCCCAAGTAACAAAGTTCGGGTCGCAATGGGAATTCTGCGGCCGCACTCAACTCTCTTTCCCTCAGTCAGAACTGTCTAGTATAAATAGAGGGCCTAGGGCTACTGTTACTTTTTTTTCTTTCCTCCCTGAGCATTCACAAGTCTAAAACATTGAAATCATCTGGTAAATCATCTTCCACGCACACTCAACATCTGTGATCACTCATTTGCACTACTTCATATTTGATATGCCTCAATTACTTGTAGAATTTTTCAGTTTTAGTTTAATTTACAACTTGTCAGTAGAATTCAATTATACAGAAAGAAGCCAAGAAAAACCCTAAACCCAAATGCTCTCTAGGTTGGGGCGACTGCTGTGAACAGTAGCTTCGACCAGATTTGCAGTTCCTGTATTTCTGTGAATTTGCGAAGCAAATTTGAGCAGTTTCGTTGTCTGTTTCTGCTTCGTTTCTGCTTGATCTGCACTTGCTTCAGTTCTTATGTGAATCTGTGATGTCTAGCAGCAAATTTGAGCAGCTCAATATTTCTGCAGCTTCGTCTCTATTTTGTTTCTGCTTCATCACATTGCAATTTTGAGCAGCCATGGCTACCCCGAGCTCTCCCCAGCCTTTGGCTATGGGAGAGAAACCTCATAACGTCGCCGACGTAATCCATACTAATCCCAAATAGTCATACACATCACAATTTCAGTCAAAACAATCTGCCGCAACGATATCGAAGCTTGTGTTATGTCTAGTTACTGTCGAACATGGTGAACCAACTATAGATTTCACCATGGATGAAATTAACGAGTTTACACGAGAGGAGGGATTACATCAAGCAGTGGTTATGAAATTTTCCTATGGAAAACCAGATTTGCAAGAGATCCGAAGGTTGTTTGCGACAAAGTTTGATGTTTACGGTTACTGTAACATCGGGCAACTTGATTTTTGTCACTTACTGGTTCGCTTTGATTTATATGCCGATTTTGTTAAGTTCTTATCAAGATCGACTGGATATCTCAAAGCCAAAGGTGAAGAATTTTTTTTAGGACCTTTCCATGGACGATAGGATTTGATCCGAAGGAGGAAACGACCATGGTTGCTGTCTGGATATCGTTGCCAGGTTTGGCTCCAAATTTCTTCGCAAAGCGATCGTTAATGTCTATTGCCTCTGCTGTGGGTAAAGATCTTGTTGTAGATAAGTCAACACAAGAGAGGACACGACCTAGCACTGCTAGGGTGAAGGTTTTAATCGATTTGATAGGTAAGCATCCAAACAAAGTTAATTTGCGCGTCGTCGACAAAGCGACTGGAAAATATGTTGTGTGCTGTCAAGAGATTATGTATGATAACATGCCAAAGTATTGTACACAATGCAAATATCAAGGGCATGATTAAACTTCATGTCGAGTCTTGCAAGGCAAATCTGGAACACAAACGATACCAAAGGGAGTACCTGGTGATCGTAAACTGCCTCGTCTTGCTGCCAGCAGTAGTGAGCAGTTTCGAGTAGATGCCAGGACGTTATTGAATGCTAAGAGGGCTGCTCAATCTGTGGTGGAAATAGCAGAAAATAATGCAGCTAGTAGCAAACACCAGGTGTTGCAAATTAGAGTGGACAGTGCTAATGCTGGACTGGCCAGTGTCGCTAATGCTGTTACTGGAATATAGGCAGCTGCACAAGATGGAAGTCCAGTTTTTGTTACGACTTTTGAACATCAGCATGAACGTGAGGATGCTATAAACATGCCAATAAATATTATCCCTGCTTCCACTATATTTGCAAGAGTGAATGCAGCATTTGCTAATGGTGAAAAACCTGCTGCAGATCGAGTTACTGATGCAGTAACTCCTGTTTCTGTCCCAGTTTTGAAAGGTGAGGCCCAATCTTTGGAGAGCAAAAATAATGTGAAACAAGCTGTACATGGGGATCCTAAAGATGTTGGTAAGAACTGTGATAGTAAGGGAGAAGACGCAACCAAAAGGGGTTATTTTTGGAACGTGATAACATCGAAAAAATCACCCACAAACAAGGCTGCTGCAATAGGCCAAGTGAGCCCAAGTGCTCGACGAAATACCTCAAATAATGCGACCAGCTTGAACAAGTTTGCTGTTTTGGCACCCCATAATTTTGAACAACCTGAGATAGAAATCTTAAATGGTAATGAAGACCAAAGCAGTGATATTTTGGCTAAGAATTTGGAAGTTCGACAGAATGCCTCAGAGAGTAAAACGGTGGAGGATCACAGTTCAAATGTACCTACGCTGCATTTTTCCAGTCCGCACGTCGAAAAGGTTATCAAGGATGCACAGGCTGCAATGATGCGACATACGAATATGGTTAGGCAGCCTCTCGTTACCTTGAACACTTCCGTCTTTGAATTCCTTCACAGTCGGAACAATCGTTTGGCGAGCATGAAGGAGAATCTGGGCAGCTGATACTGTCAACTGGAAATAACAATGAAGTTGTTCCAAGTTTGAGGGAGATGGTTAGTAAAAGACAAGGGAAGTATGAAGATCATGAATGGAATACAAAATGTAAAACGTGGGCTGATCAAGTCGACGACGAAGATGAAGACTAGGCAGATGAGGACGATGGTGAATCGACTGACTATGATGCTATTGGGAGTGCTGATGACGACCTTCAATCAGTGCCTTCACCTTCTTTATCAAAGAGTGGAAATAAGAACAAGCTTAATTTGAATGCTCCTGCTTTTATTCCTAGCTAATTTCCAGCTGTTGTAACACCTGTTTCGGGGTAGAAACAGTAGCAAAATAGCGTAACATTTGGACAGCAGCAGCAGCTTGGTAAAACTGCACAGCAGCAGCATGGTGAAAGCCCTGGAAATCAGCAACAGAGGCAACTTCTTTGCAGCAACATTCCAGTAATCACACCTGCAAAATGCGTAGGAGCAGCAGCAGAAGCCCCGATCACATACTCCAGTAGCACATTCAAGTAAATCCGGACAACAGCATTTAGGTGCAAGCACTGGACATAAACATCAGTAGAATACAGTTGAATTAGCTGGGCAAAAAAAGCAACTTTTTAACACGAATGGGCAGCAGCAGCAGCAGTTCTCAAAGGCAGTAATTTCTGGAAAAAAGAACACTGCCAAGAAGAAGAATGAAACTTTGTCAATGCTTGCACAAAAACTAGCTCGTCAACAGTTAGAGCTCAACTTACATGCTGATATTTATGATGAAAATAGCACAACTGGAAAGCAGCAGCAGAATTTTCGTCAAAGCACTGGACGTCACACAGAAGTGTTAGCTGGGCAGCAGCAGCATCTTAGTAGCACAAGCAGTGCTCTGATTTCAGTAGCTACACCTGGTCAGCTACAACAGCTAATTACGAACAGCAATGCTGCGATTCAAACCCCACAAACTCGACAGCAGAAGCAACTTCAAGAACAGTTTCCAGCGATATCGCTGGACTTTAGACGGTTATTAGATGCGCTGGAAATTGTTAATCCGGCTAAAATCTCATCTCAAGTTGGAGACATGATGGAGAGTAGTAAAAGCGAGCAAAGTCTGAAACAACAACAACACAAGGCAGTAGTGCTAAAAGCACAAGATGCTCATGTTTTGATGCCACTGGAAACCGTCCAGAAGCTGCCACACACAGGGCATTTAGGTTGTGACATTTATGAACAAGGAGAGGAAGACGACATGCTTCAAAAATGCATGGACGAGGTTGCTCCAAAGGGCGATTTATCACCTATGCACAGTGGAAAAACTAAGAAATCACTTTCAAGGAAGAAGAGTTGGGACGCCAAGTCGAATGACGAAACAAATGTTCGACGACTACCTATGCGAGTGGCGAAGCAAAAGCAGGTTGGTTCAACCATCTCTACGAGATCCATCCATTCAAGGAATAGATGATTTTTTACTATATTTTGAAGATGCGGGAGGAGGATAATAACGACTTCCAAATTGAAGAAATCACAGCATTAGACAACGAGGGGCAAGATTATAATTTTAACTACTTTTTAATATGTCATTTTATTAGCATTATATGTGAAGAAGTATGTGGAGGCATGCGAAAACAAGGTGAAATGGGGCCCAGATGGCATGGAAAGATGTGGAAATTCGTCTTGGCGTGGGTAGGATATGTTTTGAGAGTTTTTTAAAGATTATTGTAGGAAAACAATGAGAAGTAGGGCCCGGCTAGTATGGAAATATGTGGGAATTTGTCTTGGTATGGGTAGGATATTTTTGAGAATTTTTTGATAGGTAATGGAGGATTAAGGTGGGATTAGCAAGCATTAAGGCAATTATCCTTTATCGACCATAGAATTGTCTTCCAGGCATCTTTTCGAAGACCTTGTGAAGTAGCGCCTGGAACTTGATGGTTCTTCACTGCTATGTTCCTTTCCCTTTGGACTGAGAGATTTAATTCGCAACCTTAATCTGGAAATGTCATTAGTGATCTTTTCTCGAATGATTTCATATGGCGTTTGATATTCCTTTGCTGCTTCCCGGACTCTTTCCCAGTGAGGATGGGTACTGGTATAATTCCAGCTTGCCCATTCTTTTGGCCATATCTCTTTTGGGATGCACCTATTTTGCTGGAAAATGATTCTTTGTGCCTCGCTATACTCTTCCTCCATGGATAAAATGGACACGGGAAATTTCCACCAGAATGATGCTTCTGCTTACGCCTGGACTTTTCCATTGATAATCTTTACTGGCCTATGAAACATGAATAATTTTGCTGCGTAGGAATCGCTGAAACATTTAATCCAATATCTTCTAGGTTTGAACCATAGTAAAAATATTCTAAGGGCTGATGCAATGGCATCAAAATCCTTGAAGACGTTGCACTTTAATTTCATGAAAATATAATACTGATGGCATAGATACCAGAAAAACCATAGTAGTTCTTGTGGATAATCCTTGGCTTGAGCTATGAATATATTGCAGAATGGATATTCTGGATTGACACCAAAAGGTTTTAGAATGGATCCTCCATATTGCCGAAAAACTTGGAGCTCATAATAAGTTCTTCTTTCCATAATAATTTATGGATCAAAGGGATCCATGAGGTTGAACAACTCCGGGGGATAATCTGTTGGCTTTAATGAACTAGTTCCTGGTGAATTTGAAAACATAAAGATGTGGCTCTTTGGCTTCAGTTTTGTTGAGGAAAATCTTTTTGAGAATTCTTCAGGTCGCGATAGAAAATCTGCGAGAATATTACCCTTTCCTTTCAGGTGCTTGACTTGAAACTTGTATGGAGAAAACCATTGAGCCCATTTGAGAATATGAGGATTAGGGATAATTTTTGAATTTATCCGGATCATTTTTGGGAAGGCCTTTATATCCATTTCTATAAGAAATTCTGTATGGATATGGAAGAAATTGAATTTCTTGATTCCATTCTTTACTGCAAGAATTTCCTTAAAGGTAGAATGATAATGTTGCTCTGCATCTTTAAACTTTCCACTGGCGTATCCGCATACTTTCCTCTGGCCATCTTTTTCTTCAAATAGAACAGCACTCCAATATTCATGGCTGGCATCAGTTTGTAGTATCTTCTTTCCATCTGAAGGGATGTAGAGAGACTTGACATTTTTACATATCTCCTTTATTTTTTTGACTGCTTCATCCTGTTTCTCTCCCCACGATGGCGCCTTTTTCTTGAGCATTTCTGTGAGTAGCAAAATGTATGTAGAGATATTTGGCATGAAATCTCGTACATAATTTATTACACCCAAGAACTGTTGGATCTGCTTTGTTGTGAGGTTGGTATTTGGAGATTTAAGTAATTCCTGACATATATGTGGTCCTAGACAGTATTCACCTCGGGCAAAATGCATTCCGAGAAAATCAATCTCCTTTTGAGAAAGTACCATCTTTTTTGCTGAGAGCATGATCTCGTATTTTGTTACCAATGCTTCAAATTGACGAAGCAAGTTCACATGTTCGTCCAATGTCTCACTAAATAACAGGATATCATCAATGTAGACTAAGGAGGTATGGAGGATGGGTTGGAAGATTTTTATCATGGCTTTTTGGAACAAGGAGGGTGCAGTTTTCAAACCAAAGGGCATGACTTTCCACTGGAAGTGATGATCTGGGATGCAAAATCCCGTTTTGGGACGTTCTTCAGGGTGGATCCCCAATTGCCAAAATCCAGATTTTAAATCAAACTTGGAAAAATATTTGGCCTTTGCTAAGTGGGAGAAAAGACTGAGTTTATTGGGTATGGAAAATTTATCATCTTGGAGGAAATGGCTTAGTGGCTGGTAATTAATAACTAACCTGAGTTTTCCTCTTGTTTGCTTAGCTCTTTTGTTGACATAAAATGCTTCACATGCCCATTGTGAATCCGACGGCTCTATCAGATCAAATTCCAAAAGTTCTTCGCATTCTTTCTTTGCAAGTTGAAGATGATCTGGATTCATTCCTAAATGACTGGCTTTTGTCGGATTGAAGTTTTCATTTTTCTTGAAAGGGAGCTTGCTAAAAAACTCTTGGTTTTTCCATAACAGGCTTTTCCCTTTCTCCATGAAATCCTTGTGGGATTCAGCACATGAACGTTCAATGAGATTCTGCTCAATCTCATTGATCTGTTTGTCATCGGTGATTTGGAATAGCCTTGGAATTTCAGAATAAGGTCTGAATTGCTTTTTAAAAGCTATCCCATTAGCCTTGATCTAGAGTTGATCTTTAAGCTGCCTGTAAAGGTCGAATCCAATAATAAGATCTTTTCCTGGCACATCAGATCCTAGCAGCTTGGTTCTGTACTTCAATGCTGGGAAGAACTCAATCGTGACCGGGTGCTTTGTAATGACAGTTGTGGTTAAGATTGCATTTGATGCAGTGTTGAAATCTTTAAAATGCGGCACCCATTGATCTTCTGGGAGAACAGCAGGATTTATGAGTGAGGATGCAGCCCCGGTATTGATGAAAGCAATAACTCGAGCTGGTTTATCCCATTTGGATGAATAAACTTTGAGCTCTACTTGAGGTACGACTGTGAGAGCATTGATCTCCTCTCGGGCCTCGATCACTGGTTTTGAAATTTGGTACTGATCATTGCCTTGATCTTCATAGATATCGAGAGAGAAATTCATTGGGTTCGTCATCCATAGAGAATATGGATTCAAGGTCCTCCTCTTTTGCAAGATGTATGCCAGTGTAATTTTTAATTTCTTCAAGGAGTTTGACAGATCTTCTTGACTGAGGACAATTTTTTGCGAAATGTCCAATCTTATGGCAAATAAAGCATCTGTCTTTCTTGTGAAAATTTCCTGGCCTTCTGCGTCTGAAATACTTTGTGCGTCTCTTGGATCTTGATCGTCCATCTGGAATTCTTGGCCATCTGAATCTCCTGAATTCTTTCCATCGTCTGGACATGCTGCAGGAACATCCTGATCCGGTGATTAGATCAGTTTTGCGGCATGCTTTGTCAAGCGCTGGATTATGCTGGATAATTTGCTTCAAGGCTGAGCGCTTGGTACAGATGTCATCTAGTGCGACGAAAATAGCCTGCCTGATGTAACCAATTTGTGGGATGGTTATGGACTGGAACTTTTCTTCAATGATGGTCATGGTTCGGCTTGCCAGCAACTTTGGACGTGAAGAGACAAACGCTTGTTTTAGATTGATGTCTCCGCCGATTTCAAAGTATATCTTGGCCACTTTTGAAAGTTTCTGTCAGTGTCACTTCTGTCGAATGACACACACTTCATCTCGAAGAGTTGCTGTTTGTGTAAACAGGATATCATAAAGTCAGCTTATTGTAGAATGACACACACTTCATCTGAAGGTATCAAAACAACTTATTATGAGCTTCAAGTTTTCCGGCAATATGGAGGATCCATTCTCAAGCCTTATGGTGTCAATCCAGAATATCCGTTCTGCCATATATTCATAGCTCAAGCCAAGGATTTTCCACAAGAATTATTATGGTTTTTCTACTAATTTTGGCCATTCTTGGGGTTGGTAACTAACAAGAAATTCATATTTCCCTGGGTGGCTTAATGAGCCAATTAAGGGTCTTTATTTTCATATCTGGCTCGGAATTGCTTTTTAGTAGTTTTTCCCTTTTTCTTGGATTTTTCTTTGGTTTTGTTGAGGTTTAACTTTTCTCCATAGTATTCTCCATTTGGATCGTCTAAACATTCTTGACAGTTGCAATTAAGATCCCAAGGGCAGTGTCCCGTAAAGGGGCACTTGAACCACCAAGTTTTTGATCCATTTTTGTCGAAAGTTCGGCACCAGTCGTGTTCTTCCATGATGCTCTATATGTTCCAAAAGAGTTCTGCATTAGATTAAGGTTATGTATCTGTTGTATCTTTGGGTTGGATCATTTGGCAAGAAAAGACGGTTTTATTGGGTTTTTTGAGGTGGGAATGGTCGAAGCTTATGCAAACAGTTTTGTCATTTCTTTTGGTAGAGGTTGGTTCACCAGATTGTAGGGATTCCTCTGATTCTCTTAACTTTTCATAATTTGTGATCCAGGAATCAGGAAGAATTTTGACAAGTTTATCTCTTGAAAGTTGTATGGGTATTTGGGTGCACATGGTATTTCCTTTAGTGGCATCAATGTTTAGGAGAAGAGCATTTTCTCCTCCTGGAAGACAGAGATCCATGGCGTGATTCTGGACTCGCCATGCCATTTGGTGGTGAAGAGTAGCTTGTATGGAATCTTTGGCTTGAGGGGCTCCTTGGATTTGCACTTGGATTTTAAGAGCTTCGGTTAAGTCGGGATCATAGAGAGACATGTTGAAGTTTGGAAAGATTGTTATGAAAACAGTCCTGGCATTCAAGGTGACTTCGGTAGTACCCAAGTTTGCATGTTGGTACTCCAAATATTTGGTATCGAGAAGAGAAAGTCGAGCTACCACCGGCTGACCTTTTCTTCCATTATAGGTTAGAGCAATTCGGATAGCACCAAAATGGATATGGGTAAACCCATGCTCTCTCCATTGCCATGGAAAATCGTCTGCGATTTGAAGGGTGATAAATTGTTCTTCTCTAGTGGCGAGGATAGGATGCTGGTCAAGTTTTGACGCAGCAACATATTCTTTGACTCCTTTTGGTCTATGTTGGACAAGGGAACGTATTTGGGTGGTCCATGGTGCAAAGGATTTTTTGGTGAAGGCTGAGTAGGGATTTATAAGATGTAGTTTAGTGGAGGACACCTTTCGTTCATCTGGTAAGATATCTATTTCGTAAAGGTAATCATATTTTTTAGACAGGGTTTTGTACAGGGTAGGTGACATATTCATTTTCGCTAATGAAGACGAAGATGGAAATGACTCACACATGTAAAGTGTTCCTCCCTCCGAAAGGATGGGCTGGCTCTGTACACCATAAGGCTTGAGAATGGATCCTCCAACATACAGAGCATCATGGAAGAACATGACTGGTGCCGAACTTTCGACAAAAATGGATCAAAAACATGGTGGTTCAAGTGCCCCTTTACGGGACATTGCCCTTGAAATCTTAATCGCAACTGTCAAGACTGTTTAGACGATCCAAATGGAGAATACTATGGAAAAAAGTTAAGCCTCAACAAAACCAAACCAAAATCCAAGAAAAAGGGAAAAACTACTGAAAAACAATTTCGAGCCAGATATGAAAATAAAGACTCTTTAATTGGCTCATTAAGCTGCCCAGGGAAATATGAATTTCTTGTTAATTACCAACCCCAGGAATGGCCAAAATTACCAGAAAAATTCACTCCAAGTTGGGAAGACAGCGAACCTACACCCAAACCCGATCCACCACCAATTCAGACCTTACAACCCAAAAAGCCACCTGAACCTAAAACTTCACAAACTCCGAAAATCAAAAATCCCCCACAGATGTTCATGCTGAGTTCTTCAAGCTCCAGTCATACCCATGACTTTCCTTCACTACAACCTTTTGAAAAGGAAGGAATTAGCCATGCTCCAAAAATTCCAAATAAAAACGTAGTATTGCCTACTGGAGAAAAACCTCCAACAAGTGACATCGAGGCAACACTAAACTGGCAATCCGAAAACTCCTTCTGCCAAAACAAGGTCCGAACCAACATTGGCAACACCATAAAGAACGTGGCGCACACACAAAACAAAATGATGAGCAAGGTGGAAACAATGGAGAAAAAGATGGAGCAAACATCGTCCCGCCATGAGGGACTAATCAAAGCGTTGGAACTGAGGTTGGCAAATTTGCAATATGAGATTTGTCCGCCAGGAACTTCACTTTTCCAATTCTTCCAACAACAACAAAAAGAGACGGTTTCCCTCAAAGAACAGATTCAGCTCTTAAGAAATGACCACTCTAATCCACAAATAACCCCAGTTGTCACCTCAAAACCTACCTTTTTCCCGATGTCTCCACAACCATATTCCCCACCTAAATTAGACAACACCTTTTTTAGTTTTCCATCTGCCTCTCAAAATCCATTCTCTTTCACCCAACCTGTAAAAGGAGAATAGGACTTTGATATTGCAAAATTGGTTTGGGAAAGGAAAGATGCCCTTGCAGCACAAAAGCAAGCTAAGAAACGGCGAGACCATGCAGAAAGTTCAAAAGCGTCAAACCTAGAAAATCTTATGATTTCTGACCAGAAGGCTCCAGACCTCTATGTCTCTCAGCCAAGATGCATATCAGAAGAAGAGACTCCATGGTCCAAATCTCTGAATTCATCAGAAGAGGAATCAACGGAAGATAGCTCTCAATCAAGCGATGAATCCGCGACAGACTCTTCCGAAGATGATAATCCCCCAATATTTGTAAATTAGCCAAGAGAGCCAGAAGTATCTGAGATGGATGACGAACAAGGATGCATGACAGATGAGCCAATCCTAGAAAGAAGATATGAACCCATGGCGTCCAAGCCAGTTGGAACCGGCTTCCATACTTTCACCTTGGACGACGTCAAGGTTTCAAAATGGCCTCAGAGAATCCAAGAATTCTATACTTGGATGGTGACCAAAAACTTGGCAGAACGAGAAAAGTATGTCATCTTGTCAGAACTCACTTCACGTTTCTCAGGAATCATCCTAGAATGAACAACTAACGTTGGTTATAGTACAAAAGTTTTTTGAGTGTGTAGCTTGGCAAGCCGTCCCTTACGGGTTGTTGAAGCCAGCCCTTTTTTTTTGTAGGGAAACTTTTGCACTACAATAAGCTAACTTTCAAAGAGTACACTTACTCTATTTTCATACATGGACCGCACTACAACAAGCTAACTTTCAAAGAGTACACTAACTCTATTTTCATACATGGACCGAACTTTCCATCCATTCGAAAGGAAGAACTAGAGGGAAATTTAGAAAGAACTCATATCAACTTGATTCGTCAATTTGAGGCATTGGTAATAAAGTACGGGATCATAGTACGGTCCATGTATGAAAATAAATTTGAGTTCTTTCTAAATTTTCCTCTTGTTCTTTCTTTCGAATGGATGGAAAGGCCGGTCCGTGTATGAAAATAAAGTAAGTGTACTCTTTGAAAGTTAGCTTATTATAGTACGGTCCATGTATGAAAATAGAGTAAGTGTACTCTTTGAAAGTTAGCTTATTACAGTGCGAAAGTTTTTTGAGTTATGAACAGCTAACGTTGGTTAAAGTACAAAAGTTTTCTGAGTTGTGTAGCTTGGCAAGGTTGAAGCCAGCCCCCTTTGCAGGAAAACTTTTGCGACTATAAAAATATTAACTGTTTGTGTAGCTTGGCAAGAGCCAGCCCCTTGGTGTAGCTTGGCAAGAGCTAGCCCCCTTTTTTGTAGGAAAAACTTTCGTATCTATGATTAAGCTTGCTTTCCTTGAGTCTCTTGCTTTGTTCCTTGTACTGTGGTTTCCTACCTACGATTAAGCTTGCTTTCACGGAGTCCCTTGCTTTGTTCTCTATACTGTGGTATCATAGCTCAAGCAAGCTTAATCATAGGTACGAAACCACAGTACAAGGAACAAAGCAAGAGACTCGAGGAAAGCAAGCTTAATCATAGGTATGAATGTTTTCCTACAAAAAGGGGGCTGGCTCTTGCCAAGCTACACCAGGGGGCTGGCTCTTGCCAGGCTACACAAACAGTTAATTTGTTTATAGTCGCAAAAGTTTTCCTACAAAGGAGGCTGGTTTCAACCTTGCCAAGCTACACAACTCAGAAAACTTTTGTACTATAACCAACGTTAGCTGTTCGTAACTCAGAAAACTTTTGCACTACAATAAGCTAACTTTCAAAGAGTGCACTTACTCTATTTTCATACATGGACCGCACTACAATAAGCTAACTTTCAAAGAGTACACTTACTTTGAATTCATACATGGACCGACCTTTCCATCCATTCGAAAGAAAGAACAAGAGGGAAATTTAGAAAGAACTCATCTGAAATATATCACAAGAGATTTACAAAGAGTACAAGATAATTCTAAGTTTTTTTCTAAGATGATTACAAGATGATCCTACAACTACTACAAGGCCTCCTTTATATAGGACTAGGAGGTTATTACAAGACAAACATTCTAGATAAAGCAAACCTATCTTACATGGCAAACTTATCTACAAGCGGGTCCCTCCGTCATGTGAAGGACTTTAGGCAAAACCACTAAAAACCCTTGAAAGCATGTGAACAAGGTGAAATATACATGGTGTAACATGTGAAAGCATGTGACGCCATGTGACTGTATTATGTTGCCTGTGAGGAAGCATGTGGAGTCATGTGAAAGCATGTGTAAACAAGGTGAAATGGGGCCCGCATAGCATGGAAAGATGTGAAAATTCGTCTTGGCATGGGTAGGATATGTTTTGAGAGTTCTTGGATAATTATGGTAGGAAAACAACGAGAAGTAGGGCCCGGCTAGTATGGAAAAATGTGGGAATTTGTCTTAGCATGCGTAGGATATTTTTGAGGATTTTTTGGTAGGTAATGAAGGATTATGGTGGGATTAGCAAGGATTAGGACAATTATCCTTTATCGATCACAGAATTGTCTTCCAGGCATCTTTTCGAAGACCTTGTGAAGTAGCGCCTGAAACTTGACAGTTCTTCACTGCTATGTTCCTTTCCCTTTGGACTGAGAGATGTAATTCGCAACCTTAATCTGAAATGTCATTAGTGATCTTTTCTCGAATGATTTCATATGGCGTTTGATATTCCTTTGCTGCTTCCCGGACTCTTTCCCTGTGAGGATGAGTATTGGTATAATTCCAGCTTGCCCATTCTTTTGGCCATATCTTTTTGGGATGCACCTATTTTGCTGGAAAATTATTCTTTGTGCCTCACTATACTCTTCCTCCATGGATAAAATGGACACGGGAAATTTCCACCAGAATGATGCCTCTGCTTGCGCTTGGACTTTTCCATTAATGATCTTCACTGGCCTATGAAACATGAATATTTTTGCTGTGTAGGAATCACTGAAACATTTCGTCCAATATCTCCTAGGCTTGAACCATAGTAAAAATACTCTAAGGGTTGGTGCAATGGTATCAAAATCGTTGAAGACGTTGCATTTGAATTCCATGAAAATATAATACAGATGGCATAGGTACCAGAAAAACCATAATAATTCTTGTGAAAAATCATTGGCTTGAGCTATGAATATATGGCAGAACGGATATTCTGGATTGACACCATAAGGTTTGAGAATGGATCCTCCATATTGCCGGAAAACTTAGAGTTCATAATAAGTTCTTCTTTCCATAACAATTGAAGGATCAAAGGGATCCATGAGGTTGAACAACTCCGGTGGATGATCTGTTGCCTTCAATGAACTAGTTCCTGGTGTATTTGAAAACATAAGGATGTGACTGTTTGGCTTCAGTTTTGCTGGGAAAATCTTTTTGAAAATTCTTTTGGTCGTGATAGAAAATCTGCGAGAATATTATCCTTTCCTTTCAGGTGCTTGACTTGAAACTTGTATGGAGAGAACCATTACGCCCATCTGAGAATCTGAGGATTAGGGATAATTTTTGAATTTATCCGGATCAATTTTTGGAAAGCCTTTATATCCATTTCTACTAGAAATTCTGCATGAATAAGGAAGAAATTGAATTTCTTAATCCCATTCTTTACTGCAAGAATTTCTTTGAAGGTGGAATGATAATGTTGCTCGACATCTCTAAACTTTCCACTGGCGTATCCATATATTTTCCGCTGGCCATCTTTTTCTTCAAATAGAACAGCACTCCAATATTCATGGCTGGCATCAGTTTGCAGTATCTTCTATCCATCTGAAGGGATGTAGAGGGACTTGACATTTTTACGTATCTCCTTTATTTTTCTGACTGCTTCATCCTATTTCTTTCCCCATGATGGTGGATTTTTCTTGAGCTTTTTTGTGAGCGGTGAAATGTATGTAGAGATATTTGGGATGAAATCTCTTACATAATTTATTACACGCAAGAATTGTTCGATCTGCTTTGTAGTGAGGTTGGTGTCCAGAAATTTATGTAATTCCTGACATATATGCGGTCCTGGACTGTATTCACCACGAGCAAAATGCATTCCGAGAAAATCAATCTCCTTTTGAGCAAGAACCATCTTTTTTGCTGAGAGCATGATCCCGTAATGTGTTACTAATGTCTCGAATTGCCGAATCAAGTTGACATGTTCTTCCAATGTATTACTAAATAACAGGATGTCATCAATGTAAACTAAGGAGGTATGAAGGATGGGTTGGAAGATTTTCATCATGGCTTTTTGGAACAAGGAGGGTGCAGTTTTCAACCCGAAGGGCATGACTTTCCACTAGAAGTGATGATCGGGGATGCAAAATCCTGTTTTGGGTCGTTCTTCAGGGTGGATTCCCAATTGCCAAAATTCAGATTTTAAATCAAACTTGGAAAAATATTTGGCCTTGGCTAAGTGGGAGAAAAGAGTGAGTTTATTTGGTATAGGAAATTTGTCATCTTGGAGGAAATGGTTTAGTGGTTGGTAATTAATAACTAACCTGAGTTTTCCTCTTGTCTGCTCAGCTCTTTTGTTGACATAAAATGCTTCGCATGCCCATTGTGAATCCGACGGCTCTATCAGATCAAAATTGCAAAAGTTCTTCCCATTCTTTCTTTGAAAGCTGAAGATGGTCTGGATTCATGCCTGAATGACTGGCTTTTGTCGGATTGATGTTTTCATATTTCTTGAAAGGGAGCTTGATAAAAAACTCTTGGTTTTTCCATAATGGGATTTTTCCTTTCTTCATGAAATCCTTGTGGGATTCAGCACATGAATGTTCAATGAGATTTTGCTCAATCTCTTTGATTTATTCGTCTTCTGTGATCTGGAATAGCCTTGGAATCTAGGAATAAGGTCTGAATTGCTTTTTAAAAACTGTCCCGTTGGCCTTGATCTGGAGTTGATCTTTAAGCTGCCTGTAAATGTCGAATCCAATAAGAAGATCTTTTCCTGGCACATCAGATCCTAGCAGCTTGGTTCTGTACTTCAATGCTGGGAAGAACTCAATCGTGACCGGGTGCTTTGTAATGACAGTTGTGGTTAAGATTGCATTTGATGCAGTGTTGAAATCTTTAAAATGCGGCACCCATTGATCTTCAGGGAGAACAGCAGGATTTATGAGTGAGGATGCAGCTCCGGTGTCAATGAAAGCAATAACTCGAGCTGGTTTATCCTATTTGGATGAATAGATTTTGAGTTCTACTTGGGGAACGACTGTGATAGCATTGATCTCTTCTCGGGCTTCGATCACTGGTTTTGAAATCTGGTACTGATCACTGCCTTGATCTTCATAGATATCGAGAGAGAATATAATTTCCCCATTGGGTTTCGTCGTCCACGGAGAATATGGATTCAAGGTCCTCCTCTTTTGCAAGATGTATGCCAGTGTAATCTTCAATCTATTCAAGGAGTTTGACAGATCTTTTTTGATTGGGGACAATTTTTTGCGAAATGTCCAATCTTGTGGCAAATAAAGAATCTGTCCTTCTTGTGAAATTTTCCTGGCCTTCTGCGTCTGAAATATTTTGTGCGCCTCTTGGATCTTGATCGTCCATCTGGAATTCTTGGCCATCTGAATCTCCTGAATTCTTTCCGTCGTCTAGACGTGCTGCAGGAACATCCTGATCCGGTGATCAGATCAGTTTTGCGGCATGCTTTGTCAAGCGCTGGATTGTGCTGGATAAATTGCTTTAAGGCTGAGCGCTTTGTACAAATGTCATCTAATGCGACGAAAATAGCCTGCCTGATGTAACCAATTCGTGGGATGGTTATGGACTGGAACTTTTCTTCAATGATGGTCATGGCTCGGCTTGCCAGCCACTTTGGAAGAGAAGAGACGAAGGCTTGCTTCAGATTGATGTCTCCGCCGATTTCAAAGTATATCTTGGCCATTTTTTGAAAATGTCTGTCAATATCATTTCTGTCGAATGACACACACTTCATCTCGAAGAGCTGTCTTCGCATTTTCCCTTGTCTTTGGCCAGCATCTCCGCAGAAAACTTCATGTAGGATCCGGATGTTGAAGGCAAAATCTTGGGAAGTAAGAAAAATATTTTTGTCTTGAAATCCAAGTGCATTCCACCAATCTCTGAGGATTCCTGAGAATCGTGAAGTGAGTTCTGACAAGATGACATACTTTTCTCGTTCTGCCAAATTTTTGGTCACCATCCAAGTATAGAAGTCTTGGATCCTCTGAGGTCATTTTGAAAGCTTGACGTCGTCTAAGGTGAAAGTATGGAAACCGGTTCCAACTGGCTTGGACGCTATGGGCTCGTATCTCCTTTCTGGGATTGGCTCATCTATCATGCCTTCTTGTTCGTCGTCTACTTCAGATACTTCTGGCTCTCTTGGCTGGTTTACAAATATTGGAGGAATGTCATCTTCGGAAGAGTTTGTTGTAGATTCATTGCTTGATTGAGAACTATCTTCCATTGATTCATCTTTTGATGAATTCAGAGATTCTGACCATGGAGTATCTTCTTCTGATATGCACTTGGCTGGGAGACATAGAGGTCTGGAGCCTTCTGGTCAGAAATCATCAAATTTTCGGGGTTGGACCTTTTTGAGCTTTCTCCATGGTCTCGCCTTTTCTTGGCTTGTTTTTGCGCTGCAAGGACATCTTTTCTTCCCCAAACCAATTTTGCAATATCAAAGTTGGTGCAATATTAGTCCCTGGGCGACCTGGTGCCGAAGTTTCGACAAAAATGGAACACATACTTGGTGGTTCAAATGCCCCTTTACGGGACACTGCCCTTGGGATCTTGATTGCGACTGTCAAGACTGTTTGGAAGATCCAAATGGAGAATATGATGAACACCACCAGCGACATGGAGAAAGGTTCGGCCTCAACAAAACCAAACCAAAATCCAAGAAAAAGGGGAAAAGCACCGAAAAGCAATTTCGAGCCAGATATGAAAATAAAGACCCTTCAATTAGCTCATTAAGCCGCCCAGGGAAATATGAATTTCTTGTTAGTTACCAACCCTAGGAATGGCCAAAATTACCAGAAAAATTCACTCCAAGTTGGGAAGACAGCCAACCTACACCCAAACCCGATCCACCACCAATTCAAACCTTACAACCCAAAAAGCCACCTGAACCTAAAACTTCACAAACTCCGAAAATCAAAAATCCCCCACAGATGTTCATGCTGAGTTCTTCAAGCTCCAGTCATACCCATGACTTTCCTTCACTACAACCTTTTGAAAAGGAAGGAATTAGCCATGCTCCAAAAATTCCAAAGAAAAATGTAGTATTGCCTACTGGAGAAAAACCTCTAACAAGTGACATCGAGGCAACACTAAACTGGCAATCCGAAAACTCCATCTGCCAAAACAAGGTCCTGACCAACATTGGCAACACCATAAAGAACATGGCGCACAGATAAAACAAAATGATGAGCAAGGTGGAAACAATGGAGAAAAAGATGGAGCAAACATCGTCTCGCCATGAGGGACTAATCAAAGCGTTGGAACTGAGGTTGGCAAATTTGCAATATGAGATTTGTCCGCCAGGAACTTCACTTTTCCAATTATTCCAACAACAACAAAAAGAGATGGTTTCCCTCAAAGAACAGATTCAGCTCTTAAGAAATGACCACTCTAATCCACAAATAACCCCAGTTGTCACCTCAAAACCTGCCTTTTTCCCAATGTCTCCACAACCATATTCCCCACCTAAATTAGACAACACCTTTAATACTTTTCCATCTGCCTCTCAAAATCCATTCTCTTTCACCCAACCTATAAAAGGAGAACAAGACTTTGATATTGCAAAATTGGTTTGGGAAAGGAAAGATGCCCTTGCAGTACAAAAGCAAGCTAAGAAACGGCGAGACCATGCAAAAAGTTCAAAAGGGTCCAACCCAGAAAATCTTATGATTTCTGACCAGAAGGCTCCAGACCTCTATGTCTCTCAGCCAAGATGCATATCAGAAGAAGAGACTCCATGGTCCGAATCTCTGAATTCATCAGAAGAGGAATCCACGGAATATAGCTCTCAATCAAGCGATGAATCCTCGACGGACACTTCCGAAGATGATAATCCCCCAATATTTGTAAATCAGCCAAGAGAGCCACAAGTATCTAAGATAGATGACGAACAAGAAGGCATGACAGATGAGCCAATCCTAGAAAGAAGATATGAACCCATGGCGTCCAAGCCAGTTGGAACCGACTTCCATACTTTCACCTTGGACGACGTCAAGATTTCAAAATGGCCTCAGAGAATCCTAGACTTCTATACTTGGGTGGTGACCAAAAACTTGGCAGAACAAGAAAAGTATGTCATCTTGTCAGAACTAACTTCACATTTATCAGGAATCCTCAGAGATTGGTGGAAATCCCTTGGGATTCACAACAAGAATATTTTTCTTACTTCCCAAGATTTTGCCTTCAACATCTGGGTCCTACATGAAGTTTTCTTCGGAGATACTGGTCAACGACAGGAGAAAATGCAAAGACAACTCTTCGAGATGCAGTGTGTGTCATTCGACAGAAGTGACATTGACAGACACTTTCAAAAAATGGCGAAGTTATACTTTGAAATCGGCGGAGACGTCAATCTTAAATAAGCGTTTGTGTCTTCACTTCCAAAGTTGCTGGCAAGCCGAACCATGACTATCATTGAAGAAAAGTTCCAGTCCATAACCATCCCACAAATTGGTTACATCTGGCAGGCTATTTTAGTCGCACTAGATGACATCTGTACCAAGCGCTCAGCCTTGAAGCAAATTATCTAGCACAATCTAGCGATTGACAAAGCATGCCGCAAAACTGATCTAATCACCGGATCAGGATGTTCCTGCAGCACGTCCAGACGACGGAAAGAATTCAGGAGATTCAGATAGCCAAGAATTTCAGATGGACGATCAAGATCCAAGAAGCGCACAAAGTATTTCAGAAGCTGAAGGCCAGGAAATTTTCATAAGAAAGACAGATGCTTTATTTGCCATAAGATTGGACATTTCGCAAAAAATTGTCCTCAGTCAAGAAGATGTGTTAAACTGCTTGAAGAGATTGAAGATTAATCTGGCATACATCCTGCAAAAGAGGAGGACCTTGAATCCATATTCTCTGTGGACGACGAACCCAATGAAGAAACCATATTCTCTCTCGATATCTATGAAGATCAAGGCAATAATCAGTACCAGATTTCAAAAACAGTAACCGAAGCCCGAGAAGAGATCAATGCTCTCACAGTTGTTCCTCAAGTAGAACTCAAGGTCAACATATCCAAATGGGATAAACCAGCTCGAGTTATTGCTTTCATCGACACCAAAGATGCTTCCTCACTCATAAATCCTACTATTCTCCCTGAAGATCAATAGGTGCCGTATTTTAAGGATTTCAACACTGCATCAAATGCAATCCTAACCACAACAGTCATTACAAAGCACCCGGTCACGATTGAGTTCTTTCCAGCATTGAAGTACAGAACCAAGCTGCTAGGATCTGATGTGCTAGGAAAAGATTTTATTATTGGATTCGACATTTACAGGCAGCTTAAAGATCAACTCTAGATCAAAGCCAACGGGATAGCTTTTAAAAAGTAGTTCAGACCTTATTATGAGATTCCAGGGCTATTCCAGATTACCGATGAAGAACAAATCAAAGAGATTGAGCAGAATCTCATTGAACATTCATGTGCTGAATCCCACAAGGATATCATGAAGAAAGGGAAAAGCCCATTATGGAAAAACCAAGAGTTTTTTTTATCAAACTCCCTTTCAAGAAAAATGAAAACATCAATCCGACAAAAGCCAGTCACTCAAGAATGAATCCAGATCATCTTCTGCTTGCAAAGAATGAATGCGAAGAACTTTTGGAATTTGATCTGATAGAGCCGTCGGATTCACAATGGGCATGCGAAGCATTTTATGTCAATAAATGAGCTGAGCAGATAAGAGGAAAACTCAGGTTAGTTATTAATTAGCAGCCACTAAACCATTTCCTCCAAGATGATAAATTTTCCATACCAAATAAACTCACTCTTTTTTCCCACTTAGCCAAGGCCAAATATTTTTCCAAGTTTGATTTAAAATCTGGATTTTGGCAATTGGGGATCCACCCTGAAGAACGACCCAAAACGGGATTTGGCATCCCAGATCATCACTTCCAGTGGAAAGTCATGCCTTTTGGTTTGAAAACTGCACCTTCCTTGTTCCAAAAAGCCATGGTAAAAATCTTCCAACCCATCCTCCATACCTCCTTAGTCTACATTGATGATATCCTGTTATCTAGTGAGGCATTGAACGACCATGTCAACTTGCTTCGTCAATTTGAGGCATTGGTAATAAAGTACGGGAACATGCTCTCAGCAAAAAAGATGGTTCTTGCTCAAAAGGAGATTGATTTTCTTTTGGGAAAGGTTGGTTCACTAGATTGTAGGGATTCCTCTGATCCCCTTAACTTTTCATAATTTGTGATCCAGGAATCAGGAAGAATTTTGACAAGTTTATCTCTTGAAATTTGTCTGGGTATTTGGGTGCACATGGTATTTCCTTTAGTGGCATCAATGTTTAGGAGAAGAGCATTTTCTCCTCTTGGAAGACAGAGATCCATGGCGTGATTCTGGACTCGCCATGCCATTTGGTGGTGAAGAGTAGCTTGTATGGAATCTTTGACTTGAGGGGCTCCTTGGTTTTGGACTTTAAGAGCTTCGGTTAAGTAGGGATCATAGAGAGACATGTTGAAGTTTGAAAAGATTGTTATGAAAACAGTCCCGGCATTCAAGGTGACTTCGGCAGTACCCAAATTTGCATGTTGGTACTCCAAATATCTGGTATCGAGAAGAGAAAGTTGAGCTACCACCGACTGACCTTTTCTTCCATGATAGGTTAGAGCAATTCGGATAGCACCAAAATGGATATGGGTAAACCCAATGAAATATGAAAAAGTGCCTTCCAAAAAATATTATGATTCCTGAATTATACTTGAGGAAAAGATCTTATTATTGGATTCGACATTTACAGGCAGCTTAAAGATCAACTCTAGATCAAGGCTAACGGGATAGCTTTTAAAAAGCAGATCAGACCTTATTCTGAAATTCCAAGGCTATTCCAAATCACCGATGACGATTAGATCAAAGAGATTGAGTAGAATCTCATTGAACATTCATGTGCTGAATCCCACAAGGATTTCATGAAGAAAAGGAAAAGCCCGTTATGGAAAAACCAAGAGTTTTTCATTAAGCTCCCTTTCAAGAAAAATGAAAACATCAATCCGACAAAAGCCAGTCATTTAAGAATGAATCCAGATCATCTTCAACTTGCAAAGAAAGAATCCGAAGAACTTTTGGAATTTGATCTGATAGAGCCGTCGGATTCACAATGGGCATGTGAATAATTTTATGTCAACAAAAGAGCTGAGCAAACAAAAGGAAAACTCAAGTTAGTTATTAATTACCAGCCACTAAACCATTTCCTCCAAGATGATAAATTTCCCATACCCAATAAACTCACTCTTTTCTCCTACTTAGCCAAGACCAAATATTTTTCCAAGTTTGATTTAAAATTTAGATTTTGGCAATTGGGGATCCACCCTGATGAACGACCCAAAACGGGATTTTGCATCCCAGATCATCACTTCCAGTGGAAAGTCATGCCCTTTGGTTTGAAAATTGTTCCTCCCTCCGAAAGAGGAGGACCTTGAATCCATATTCTCTATGGATGATGAACCTAATGAAGAAACTATATTCTCTCTCGATATCTATGAAGATCAAGGCAATGATCAGTACAAAATTTCAAAACCAGTGATCGAGACCCGAGAGGAGATCAATGCTCTCACAGTCGTACCTCAAGTAGAGCTCAAAGTCTATTTATCCAAATGGGATAAACCAGCTCGAGTTATTGCTTTCATCGACACCGGGGCTGCATCCTCACTCATAAATCCTGCTGTTCTCCCTGAAGATCAATGGGTGCCGCATTTTAAAGATTTCAACACTGCATCAAATGCAATCTTAACCACAACTGTCATTACAAAGTACCCGGTCACGATTGAGTTCTTCCCAGCATTGAAGTACATAACGAAGCTGCTAGAATCTGATGCAGAACTCTTTTGGAACATACAGAGCATCATGGAAGAACACGACTGGTGCCGAACTTTCGACAAAAATGGATCATAAACTTGGTGGTTCAAGTGCCCCTTTACGGGACACTGCCCTTGGGATCTTGATTGCAACTGACAAGACTGTTTAGACGATCCAAATGGAGAATATTATGGAGAAAAGTTAAGCCTCAACAAGGTCAGCCGGTGGTAGCTCGACTTTTTCTTCTCTATACTGTGGTATCAGAGCCGGCCCATCCTTTCGGAGGGAGGAACAGTTTACCAAATATGTCTTAGTCATTTCCATCATCGTCTTCCTTATCAAAAATGAATATGTCCTCTACTCTGTATAAAACCCTGTCCAAAAAATATGATTACCTCTATGAAGTAGATATTCTACCAGATGAACAAAAAGTGTCTTCCACCAAACTACCTCTCAAAAATCCTTACTCTGTCTTAGCCAAAAAATCATTTGCTCCTCGGACACAAATTCGTTCCCTTGTCCAACAAAGACCAAAAGGAGTCAAGGAATATGTTGCAGCCTCAAAACTTGACCAGCATCCGATTCTTGCCACCCGAGAGGAGCAATTTATCACACTTCAAATCCTAGATGATTTTCCCAGGCAATGGAGAGAGCATGGGTTTACCCATATCCACTTTGGTGCCATCCGAATTGCTTTAACATATCACGGAAGAAAAGGTCAGCCTGTAGTAGCTCGACTTTCTCTTATAGATACAAGATATTTGGAGTACCAACATGCAAATTTGGGTACTGCAGAAGTTACGCTGAATGCCGGGACTGTTTTCATAACAATCTTTCCAAACTTCAACATGTCTCTCTATGATTCCTACTTAATCGAAGCTCTTAAAATCCAAGTCCAAATCCAAGGAGCCCCTCAAGCCAAAGATTCCATCCAAGCCACTCTTCATCACCAAATGGCATGGCGAGTCCAAAATCATGCCATGGATCTTTGCCTTCCCAGAGGAGAAAATGCTTTACTCCTAAATATTGATGCTACCAAAGGAAACACCATGTGCACCCAAATACCCAGACAAATTTCAAGAGATGAACTTGTCAAAATTCTTCCTGATTCCTCGATCATAAATTATGAAAAGTTAAGAGAACCGGAGGAATCCCTACAATCTAGTGAACCAACTTTTACCAAAAGAAATGACAAAACCATTTGCATAAGCTTCGACCATTCCCACATCAAAAAACCCTATAAAACCATCTTTTCTTGCCAAATGATCCAACCCAAAGATACAACAGATACATACCCTGAACCTAATGAAGAACTTTTTTGGAATATACAAAGCATCATGGAAGAACACGACTGGTGCCGAAGTTTCGACAAAAATGGAGCACATAC
Organism: Nicotiana obtusifolia; assembly: GCA_002018475.1. Lineage (NCBI taxonomy): Eukaryota > Viridiplantae > Streptophyta > Magnoliopsida > Solanales > Solanaceae > Nicotiana > Nicotiana obtusifolia. Next base: position 1,822 of record MCJB01002259.1, on the reverse strand, counting down.
TTGGTGGTTCAAATGCCCCTTTACGGGACACTGCCCTTGGGATCTTGATTGCGACTGTCAAGACTGTTTGGAAGATCCAAATGGAGAATATGATGAACACCACCAGCGACATAGAGAAAGGTTCGGCCTCAACAAAACCAAACCAAAATCCAAGAAAAAGGGGAAAAGCACCGAAAAGCAATTTCGAGCCAGATATGAAAATAAAGACCCTTCAATTGGCTCATTAAGCCGCCCAGGGAAATATGAATTTCTTGTTAGTTACCAACCCCAGGAATGGCCAAAATTACCAGAAAAATTCACTCCAAGTTGGGAAGACAGCCAACCTACACCCAAACCTGATCCACCACCAATTCAAACCTTACAACCCAAAAAGCCACCTGAACCTAAAACTTCACAAACTCCGAAAATCAAAAATCCCGTGCAACCACAAATATTCATGTTGAGTTCTTCAAGCTTCAATCATACCCACGATTTTCCTTCACTACAACCTTTTGAAAAGGAGGGAATTAGCCATGCTCCAAAAATTCCCAAGAAAAACGTAGTGCTACCTACTGGAGAAAAACCCCCAACAAGTGACATCGATGCAACAATAAACTGGCAATCCGAAAATTCCATCTGCCAAAACAAAGCTCTGACCAACATTAGCAACACCATAAAGAACGTGGCTCATACACAAAACAAAATGATGAGCTAGGTGGAAACAATTGAGAAAAAGATGGAGCAAGCATCGTCTCGCCATGAAGGGCTAATCAAAGCGTTGGAACTAAGGTTGGCAAATCTACAATATGAGATTTGTCCGCCAGGAACTTCACTTTTCCACTTCTTCCAACAACAACAAAAGGAGACGGTTTCCATCAAAAAACAGACTCAGCTCTTAAGAAATGACCACTTGAAGCCACAAACAACCCCGGTTGTCCCTTCAAAACCTACCTTCTTCCTTATGTCTCCACAACCATATTCCCCACCTAAATTAGACAACACCTTTTCTACTTTTCCATCTATCTCACAGAATTCATTCTCTTTTACCCAACCCGTAAAAGAAGAACAAGAGTTTGATATTGCAAAATTTGTTTGGGAAAGAAAGGATGCCCTTGCAGCACAAAAACAAGCCAAGAAAAGGCGAGACCATGGAGAAAGTTCAAAAGGGTCCAACCCCGAAAACCTGATGATTTCGGACCAGAAGGCTCCAGACCTCTATGTCTCCCAACTAAGACACATATCAGATGAAGATACTACATGGTCTGAATCTCTGCATTCATCAGAAGATGAATCACTGGAAGATAGCTCTTAATCAAGCAATGAATCCATGACGAACTCTTCCGAAGATGACAATCCCCCAATATTTGTCAATCAGCCCAGAGAGCTAGAGGTATCTGAGATAGATGACGAACAAGAAGCCATGACAGATGAGCCAATCCCAGAAAGAAGATATGAGCCTATGGCGTCCAATCCCGTTGGAACTGGTTTCCATACTTTCACCTTAGACGACGTCAAGGTGTCAAAATGGCCTCAGAGGATCCATGACTTCTATACTTGGATGGTGACCAAAAATTTGGCAGAAAGAGAAAAGTATGTCATCCTGTCAGAACTCAATTCACGATTCTCGGGAATCCTCAGAGATTGGTGGAACGCACTTGGATTTCAAGACAAAAATATTTTTCTTACTTCCCAAGATTTTTCCTTTAACATCCGCATCCTACATGAAGTTTTCTGCGGAGATACTGGCCAAAGACAGGAGAAAATGCGAAGACAACTCTTCGAGATGAAGTGTGTGTCATTCGACAGAAATAACATTGACAGACATTTTCAAAAAATGGCCAAG
>MCJB01002258.1:0-12675 GCA_002018475.1 Nicotiana obtusifolia | reverse complement strand
CATATGTCTAAAATAATCAACTAGGGAGTAGAGACCATATGTTGAAAAAAGAGACTAGTAAGTACAGACCCTATGTCTAAAATAAAATCAACTTGGGAGTGGAGACCCTATGTTGGAAAAGGAGACTAGGAGTGGAGACCCTGTATTGGAAAAAATGACTAGGGAACTGAGACCCTATGTTGGATAAGGAGACTAGTGAGTGGAGAACCTATATTGGAAAAAATGACTAGGGAGTGGAGACCTTATGTTAGAAAAGAGACTAGGGAGTAGAGACCCTATGTCTAGAATAACGTCAACTAAGCATTGCCGACCCTATGTTGGAAAAGAGTTTTGGGAGTAGAGACCCTATGTCTAATATAAAATCAACTAGGGAGTGAAAACCCTATGTTGGAAAAGGGACTAAGGAATGGAGACCCTATGTCTAGAATAAAATCAACTAGGAGTGGATACCCTATGTTAGAAAGGAGACTAGGGAGTGGGGACCCTATGTCTAATGTAACATCAACTAGGGAGTGGAGACCCAAAGTTGGAAAAGAGTCTAGGGAGTGGAGACACCATTTCTAACAGAAAATCAACTAGGGAGTGGAGACCCTATGTTAGAAAAGAAACTAGAGAGAGTAGACCCTATGTCTAAATCAAATCATCTAAGAAGTGGAGACCTTATGTTGGAGATGAGACTAGGGAGTGGAGACCCTATGTTGGAAAAGAAGGCTTGGGAGTGGCATCTCTATCTCTAAAATAAAATAAGCTAGGGAGTAGAGACATTATGTTGGAAAAAGAGATTAAGGTGTAAAGACCCTATGTTAAAAATAAAATCAACTAGGGAGTGGAAACCCTATGTTGGAAAAGGGACTAGGGAGTGGAGACCATATGTCTAAAATAACATCAACTAGGTTGTGGAGACCATATATTGAGAAAAGAGACTAGGGAGTGGAGGCCCTTTGTCTAAAATAAAATCAACTAGAGAGTGGAGACCCTATGTCAGAAAAGGAGACTAGGGAGTGGAGACCCTGTGTCTGAAGAGGAGACTTGGGAGTTGAGACCTAATATCTAAAATAAAATGCACTAGGGAATGGAGACCCTATGTCTAAAATAACTTCATCCAGGGAGTGAAAATCCTATGTTGGAAAAGGAGACTAGATATTGGAGACCCTATCTATAAAATAAAATCAACTAGGGAGTGGAGACCCTATGTCGAAACTAAAATCAACCAGGGAGTGGAGACCCTATATGGGACAAGAGAATAGGAAGTGGAGACCCTATGTCTAAAATCGAATCAACTAGGGAGTTGAGACCCTATGTTGGAAGAGCGCAATAGGAAGTGGAGCCCTGTGTCTAAAATAAAATCAACAAGAGCGTGGAGATGCTAAGTTTGAAAAGTGATTAGGGAGTGGCGACCCTATGTAAAAAAATAACATCAACTAAGGAGCGGCGAACCAATGTTGGAAAAGAGACTAGAGAGTGGAGACACTATATCTAGAGTAACTTCAACTAGGGAGTCGAGACCCTATGTTGGAAAAGAGACTAGAGAGTGGAGACACTATATCTAGAGTAACTTCAACTAGGGAGTCGAGACCCTATGTTGGAAAAGAGACTACGGAGTGGAGACACCATGTCTAACAGAAAATCAACAAGGAAGTGGAGACTCTATGTTGGAAAAGAAACTAGAGATGGGACACCTTATGTCTAAATCAAATCATCTAGGAGTGGAGACCCTATATTGGAAAAACTGACTAGGGAATGGAGACCCTATGTTGGAATAGGTGACTAGGGAGTGGAGAACCGATATTGGAAAAAATGACTAGGGAGTGGAGACCTTATTCTGAAAAAGAGACTAAGGAGTGGAGACCCTATGTCAAAAATAATGTCAACTAGGGAGTGGCGACTCTATGTGGGAAAAGAGTCCAGGGAGTAGAGACCCTATGTCTAATATAAAATCAACTAGGGAGTGGAAACCCTATTTTGGAAAAGGGACTAAGGAGTGGAGACCCTATGTCTAGAATAAAATCAACTAGGAGTGGATATTCTATGTTGGAAAGGAGACTAGGGAGTGGAGACCCTATGTTGGAAAAGAGAGTAGGGAGTGGAGACACCATGTCTAACAGAAAATCAACGAGGTAGTGGAGACCTTATGTTAGAAAAGAAACTAGGGAGGGGAGAACCTATGTCTAAATCAAATCATCTAGGGAGTGGAGACCCTATGTTGGAGAAGAGACTAGGGAGTAGAGACCCCATGTCTAATATAGAATAAACTAGGGAGTGGAAACCCTATGTTGGAGAAAGGACTACTAAGTGGAAACCCTATGTTGGAAAAAAAGGGACTAAGGAGTGGAGACTCTACGTCTAGAATAAAATCAACTAGGAGTAGAGACCCTATGTCTAAAATAACGTCAACTAGGGAGTGGCGACCCTATTTTGGAAAAGAGTCTAGGGAGTAGAGACCCTATGTCTAATATAAAATCAACTAGGGTGTGGAAACCCTATGTTGGAAAAGGGACTAAGGAATGGAGACCCTATGTCTATAATAAAATTAACTAGGAGAGGATAACCTAAGTTGGAAAGGAGACTAGGGAGTGGATACCCTATGTTGGAACAGAAACTAGGGAGTGGAGACACCATGTCAAACAGAAAATCAATAAGGGAGTGGAGACCCTATGTTAGAAAATAAACTAGGGAGGGGAGATCCTATGTCAAAATCAAATCATCAAGGAAGTTCAGACCCAATGTTGGAAAAGAGACTAGGCAGTGGAGATCCCATGTCTCATATACAATAAACTAGGGAGTGGAAACCCTATGTTGAAAAATGGACTACTAAGTGGAGATCCTAGGGAACGGAGACTCTATGTCTAGAATAAAACCAACTACGGAGTGGAGAACCTATGTTGGAAAACGAGACAAGGGAGTTGAGACCCTATGTCTAAAATATCATCAAAAAGGGAGCGGACACTCAATGTTGGAAAAGAGAGTATGGAGTGGACACCCTATGTCAAAAATAACTTCGACCAGGGAGTCGAGACCCTATGTTGGAAAAGATACTAGGAAGTCGAAACCCTATGTCTAAAATAAAATCAACTAGGGAGTGGAGACCCTATATCGAAACTTAAAACAACAAGGGAGTGGAGACCCTGTGTGGGAAAAGAGAATAGGGAAGGGAGACCCTATGTCTAAAATAAAATCAGTTAGGGAGTTGAGACCCTATGCTGGAAGAGCGCTATAGGAATTGGAGACCCTGTGTCTAAAATAACATCAACAAGAGAGTGGAGACGCTATGTTGGAAAAGTGATTAGGGAGTGATCAAAAAATAACATCAACTAGGGAACGGCGACCCAATGATGGAAAAGAGTATAGGGAGTGGAGACCCTATGTCTTATATAAAAATCAACTTGGGAGTGGAGACCCTATATTGGAAAAGGAGACTAGGGAGTGGAGACCCTATGTCTAAAATAAAATCAACTAGGGAATAGAGACCATATGTTGAAAAATGAGAGTAGGAAGTAGAGACCCTATGTCTAAAATAAAATCAACTAGGGAGTGGAGATCCTATGTTGGAAAAGGAGACTAGGGAGTGGAGACCCTATATTGGAAAAAATGACTAGGGAGTGGAGACCTTATGTTGGAAAAGAGACTAGGGAATGGAGACCCTACGTCTAAAATAACGTTAACTAGGGAGTGGCGACGCTATGTTGAAAAGAGACTAGGGAGTAGAGACCCTATGTCTAATATAAAATCAACTAGGGAGTGAAAACCCTATGTTGGAAAAGGGACTAAAGAGTGGAGACCCTATGTTTAGAATAAAATCAACTAGGAGTGTATACCTAATGTTGGAAAGGGGACTAGGGAGTGGAGACCCTATGTCTAATGTAACTTCAACTAGGGAGTGAAGACCATATGTTGCAAAAGAGATTAGGGAGTGGAGACACCATGTCTAACAGAAAATCAACAAGGGAGTGGAGACCCTATGTTAGAAAAGAAACTAGGAAGGGGAGACCCTATGTCAAAATCAAATCATCAAGGAAGTGGATACCCTATGTTGGAGAAGAGACTAGGGAGCGGAGATCCCATGTCTAATATAGAATAAACTAGGGAGTGGAAATCATATGTTGAAAAAGGGACTACTAAGTGGAGATCCTATGTCTAGAATAAAATCAACGAGGGAGTGAAAACCCAATGTTGGAAAAAAAGGGACTATGGAGTGGAGACTCTATGTCTAGAATAAAATCAACTAGGGAGTGGAGAACCTATGTTGGAAAAGGAAGACGAGGGAGTGGAGACCCTATGTCTAAAATATCATAAACAAGAGAGTGGGGACTCAATGTTGTAAAAGAGAGTAGGGAGTGGAGACCCTGGGTCTAAAATAACTTTAACCAGGGAGTCGAGACCCTATGTTGGAAAAGATACTAGGAAGTCGAAACCCTATGTCTAAAATAAAATCAACTAGGGAGTGGAGACCCTATGTTGAAACTAAAATCAACTAGGTAGTGGAGACCCTGTGTGGGAGAAGAGAATAGGGAGTTGAGACCCTATGTCTAAAATAAAATCAACTAGGAAATTGATACCTTATGTTTGACGAGCGCCATAGGAAGTGGAGACCCTGTGTCTAAAATAACATCAACAAGAGAGTTGGAGACGCTAAGTTGCCAAAGTGATTAGGGAGTGATGACCCTATGTCAAAAAATAACATCAACTAGGGAGCGGTGACCCAATGTTGGAAAAGATTGTAGGGAGTCGACACCCTATGCCTAAAATAACAATCCACTTGGGAGTGGATACCCTATGTTGGAAAAAGGAGAGTAGGGAGTGGAGACCCTATGTCTAAAATAAATCAACTAGGGAGTAGAGACCATATATTAAAAAAAGAGACTAGGGAGTAGAGATCCTATGTCTAAAATAAAATACTCTAGGGAGTGGAGACCCTATGTTGGAAAAGGAGACTAGGGAGTGGAGACCTTATATTGGAATAAATGACTAGGGAGTGGAGACCCTATGTTTGAAAAGGAGACTAGGGAGTAGAGAACCTATATTAGAAAAAATGACTAGCGAGTGGAAACCTTATGTTGGAAAAGAGACTAGGGATTGGAGAACCTATGTCTAAAATAACGTCAACTAGGGAGTGGCGGCCCTATGTAGGAAAAGAGTCTAGGGGGTAGAGACCCTATGTCTAATATAAAATAACCTAGGGAGTTGAAACCCTATATTGGAAAAGGGACTAAGGAGTGGAGACCCTATGTCAACAATAAAATAAACTAGGAATGGATACCATATGTTGGAAAGGAGACTAGGGAGTAAAGACCCTATGTCTAATGTAACTTCAACTAGGGAGTGGAGACCTTATGTTGGAAAAGAGACTATGGAGTGGAGACACTATGTTTAAAAAGAAACTAAGGAAGGGAGACCCTATGTCTAAATCAAATCATCTAGGTGGAGACCCTATGTTGGAGAAGAGACTACGGAGTGGAAACCCCATATCTAATATAGAATAAACTAGGGAGTGGAAACTCTATGTTGGAAAAGGGACTACTTAGTGGAGATCCTATGTGTAGAAAAAAATTAACAAGGGAGTGAAAACCCTATGTTGGAAACAAAAGGACTAGGGAGTGGAGACTCTATGTCTAGAATAAAATCAACTAAGGAGTGGAGAACTTATGTTGGAAAAGGAGACAAGGGAGTGGACACCCTATGTCTCACATATCATCAACAAGGGAGTGGAGACTTAATGTAGGAAAAGAGGGTAGGGAGTGGAGACCCTATGTCTAAAATAACTTCAACCAGGGAGTCGAGACCCTATGTTGGAAAAGATATTAGGGAGTGGAGACCCTATGTCTAAAATAAAATCAACTAGGGAGTAGAGACCCTATGTCGAAACTAAAATCAAGTTGGGAGTGGAGACCCTATGTGGGAGAAGAAAATAGGGAGTGGAGACCCTATGTCTAAAATAAAATCAACTACGGAGTTGAGACCCTATAGTGGAAGAGCGCCATAGGAAGTGCAGACATTGTGTCTAAAATAAAATCAACAAGAGAGTGGAGACGCTAAGTTGGAAAAGTGATTAGGGAGTGGAGACCCTATGTCAAAAAATAACATCAACTAGGAAGCGGCGACCCAATGTTGGAAAAGAGACTAGAGAGTAGAGACCCTATGTCTTAAATAAAAATCAACTTGGGAGTGGAGACCCTATGTTGGAAAAGGAGACTAGGAAGTGGAGACCCTATGTCTAAAATAAAATCAACTAGGGAGTAGAGACCATATGTTGAAAAAAGAGACTAGGGAGTAGAGACCCTATGTCTAAAATAAAATCACTAGGGAGTGGAGACCCTATGTTGGAAAAGGGGACTAGTGAGTGGAGACCCTGTATTGGAAAAAATGACTAGGGAATGGAGACCCTATGTTGGAGAAGGTGACTAGTGAGTGGAGAACCTATATTGGAAAAAATGACTAGGGAGTGGAGACCATATGTTGGTAAAGAGACTAGGGAGTAGAGACCCTATGTCTAAAATAACGTCAACTAAGAATTGACGACCCTATGTTTGGAAAAGAGTCTTGAGAGTAGAGACCCTATGTCTATTATAAAATCAACTAGGGAGTGGAAACCCTATGTTGGAAAAGGGACTAAGGAGTGGAGACCTTATGTCTAGAATAAAATCAACTAGGAGTGGATACCCTATGTTGGAAAGGAGACTAGGGAGTGTAGACCCTATGTCTAATGTAACATCAACTAGGGAGTGGAGACCCTAAGTTGGAAAAGAGTCTAGGGAGTGGAGACACCAAGTCTAGTGAGTGGAGACACCAAATCTAACAGAAAATCAACTAGGGAGTGGAGATCTTATGTTAGAAAAGAAACTAGAGAGGAGAGATCCTATGTCTAGATCAAATCATCTTGGAAGTGGAGACCCTATGTTGGAAATGAGACTAGGGAGTGGAGACCTCAAGTCTAATATAGAATAAACTAGGGAGTGGAGACCCTATGTTGGAAAAGAGACTAGGGTGTGGAGACCCTATGTCTAATATAAAAATGAACTAGGGAGTGGAGACCCCTATGTTGGAAAAGGAGGCTAGGGAGTGGCGACTCTATCTCTAAAATAAAATAAGCAAGGGAGTAGAGACATTATGTTGGAAAAAGAGATCAAGGTGTAGAGACCCTATGTTAAAAATAAAATCAACTAGGGAGTGAAAACTCTATGTTGGAAAAGGAACTAGGGAGTGGAGACCATATGTCTGAAATAACATCAACTAGGTTGCGGAGACCATATATTGAGAAAAGAGACTAGGGAGTACAGGCCCTTTGTCTAACATAAAATCAACCAGGGAGTGGAGACCCTATGTCAGAAAAAGAGACTGGGGGTGGAGACCCTATGTCTAAAATCGAATCAACTAGGGAGTTCAAACCCTATGTTGGAAGAGCGCAATAGGAAGTGGAGCCCTGTGTCTAAAATAAAATAAAGAAGAGAGTGGAGACGCTAAGTTAGAAAAGTGATTAGGGAGTGGAGACCCTATGTCAAAAAATAGCATCAACTAGGGAGCGGCGAACCAATGTTGGAAAAGAGACTAGAGAGTGGAGACTCTATGTCTAGAGTAACTTCAACTAGGGAGTGGAGACCCTGTGTTGGAAAATAGACTAGGGAGTGGAGACACCATTTCTAACAGAAAATCAACAAGGGAGTGGAGACCCTATGCTGGAAAAGAAACTAGGGACGGGACACCCTATGTCTAAATCAAATCATCTAGGGAGTGGAGACCCTATGTTGGAGAAGAGACTAGGGAGTGGAGACCCTATATTGAAAAAACTGACTAGGGAATGGAGACCCTATGTTGGAAAAGGTGACTAGGGAGTGGAGAACCTATATTGGAAAAAATGACTAGGGAGTGGAGACCTTATTCTGGAAAAGAGACTAGGGAGTGGAGACCCTATGTCTAAAATAATGTCAACTAGGGAGTGGCGACTCTATGTTGGAAAAGAGTCCAGGGAGTAGAGAACCTGTGTCTAATAGAAAGTCAAATTGGGAGTGGAAACCCTATGTTGGAAAAGAGACTAAGAAGTGGAAACCCTATGTCTAGAATAAAATCAACTAGGAGTGGATACCCTATGTTGGAAAGGAGACTAGGGAGTGGAGACCTCTATGTTGGAAAATGAGGCTAGGGAGTGGCGACTCTATCTCTAAAATAAAATCAGCTAGGGAGTAGAGACATTATGTTGGAAAAAGAGATCAAGGTGTAGAGACCCTATGTTAAAAATAAAATCAACTAGGGAGTGGAAACTCTATGTTAGAAAAGAGACTAGGGAGTGGAGACCATATGTCTGAAATAACATCAACTAGGTTGTGGAGACCATATATTGAGAAAAGAGACCAGGGAGTGGAGGCCCTTTGTCTAAAATAAAATCAACCAGGGAGTGGAGACCCTATGTCAGAAAACGAGACTAGGGGGTGGAGACCCTATGTTGGAAAAGGAGACTACGGAATGGAGACCCTATGTCTAAACTAACTTCAACCAGGGAGTGAAAACCCTATGTTGGAAAAGGAGACTAGATATTGGAGACCCTATCTATAAAATAAAATCAAATAGGGAGTGGAGACCCTATGTCGAAACTAAAATCAACCAGGGAGTGGAGACCCTATATGGGAGAAGAGAATAGGAAGTGGAGACCCTATGTCTAAAATCAAATCAACTAGGGAGTTCAAACCCTATGTTGGAAGAGCGCAATAGGAAGTGGAGCCCTGTGTCTAAAATAAAATAAAGAAGAGAGTGGAGACGCTAAGTTAGAAAAGTGATTAGGGAGTGGAGACCCTATGTCAAAAAATAGCATCAACTAGGGAGCGGCGAACCAATGTTGGAAAAGAGACTAGAGAGTGGAGACTCTATGTCTAGAGTAACTTCAACTAGGGAGTGGAGACCCTGTGTTGGTAAATAGACTAGGGAGTGGAGACACCATTTCTAACAGAAAATCAACAAGAGAGTGGAGACCCTATGTTGGAAAAGAAACTAGGGATGGGACACCCTATGTCTAAATCAAATCATCTAGGGAGTGGAGACCCTATGTTGGAAAAGAGACTAGGGAGTGGAGACCCTATATAGGAAAACCAGACTAGAGAATGGAGAACCTAAGTTGGAAAAGGTGACTAGGGAGTTGAGAACCTATATTGAAAAAAGGACTAGGGAGTGGAGACCTTATTCTGGAAAAGAGACTAGGGAGTGGAGACCCTATGTCAAAAATAACGTCAACTAGGGAGTGGCGACTCTATGTTGGAAAAGAGTCCAGGGAGTAGAGAACCTGTGTCTAATAGAAAGTCAAATTGGGAGTGGAAACCCTATGTTGGAAAATGGACTAAGAAGTAGAGACCCTATGTCTAGAATAAAATCAACTAGGAGTGGATACCCTATGTTGGAAAGGAGACTAGGGAGTGGAGACCCTATGTTGGAAAAGAGACTAGGGAGTGGAGACACCATGTCTAATAGAAAATCAACTAGGGAGTGGAGACTCTATGTTAGAAAAGAAACTAGGGAGGGGAGAACCTATGTCTAAATCAAATCATCTAGGATGTGGAGATCCAATGTTGGAGAAGAGACTAGGGAGTGGAGACCCCATGTCTAATATAAAATAAACTAGGGAGTGGAAACCCTATTTTGGAAAAGGGACTACTAAGCGGAGATCCTATGTCTAGAATAAATTCAACAAGGGAGTACCCTATGTTGGAAAAAAATGGACTAGGGAGTGGAGACTCTATGTCTAGAATAAAATCAAGTAGGAAGTAGAGAACCTATGTCGGAAAAGGAGACAAGGGAGTGGAGACCCAATGTCTAACATATCATCAAATAGGGAGTGGAGACACAATGGTCGAAAAGAGAGTATGGAGTAGAGACCCTATGTCTAAAATAACTTCAACCAGGGAGTCTAGACCCTATGTTGGAAAAGATACTAAGAAGTGGAAACCCTATGTCTAAAATAAAATCAACTAGGGAGTGGAGACTCTATGTCGAAACTAAAATCAACTATGGAATGGATACCCTATGTTGAAAAAGAGACAAGGGTGTGGACACCCTATGTCCAATATAAAAATCAACTAGGGAGTGGAGACCCTATCTCCAAAATAAAATCAGCTAGGGAGTGAAGACACTACGTTGGAAAAAGAGATTAAGGAGTGGAGACCCTATGTTAAAAATAAAATCAACTATGGAGTGGAAACTCTATGTTGGAAAAGGGACTAGGGAGTGGAGAACATATGTCTAAAATAACATCAACTAGGCTGTGGAGACCATATATTGATAAAAGAAAGTTGGGAGTGAAGGCCCTATGTCTAAAATAAAATCAAGTAGGGAGTGGAAACTCTATGTTAGAAAAGGAGACTAGGGAGTGGAGACCCTATATTGGAATAAATGACTAGGGAGCGGAGAATCTATGTTCGAAAAGGAGACTAGGGAATGGAGAACCTATATTAGAAAAAGCGACTAGGGAGTGGAGACCTTATGTTGGAAAAGAAACTAAGGAGTAAAGACCCTATGTCTCAAATAACGTCAACTAGGGAGTGGCAGCCCTATGTTGGAAAAGAGTCTAGGGAATAGAGACCCTATGTTTAATATAAAATACCCTAGGGAGTGGAAACCCTATGTTGGAAAAGGGACTAAGGAGTGGACACCCTATGTCTAGAATAAAATCAACTAGGAGTGGATACCATATGTTGGAAAGGAGACTCAGGAGTGGAGACCCTATGTCCAATGTACTTCAACTAGGGAGTGGAGACCCTATGTTGGATAAGAGACTATAGAGTGGAGACACTATGTTAAAAAAGAAACTGGGGAGGGGAGACCCTATGTCTAAATCAAATCATCTAGGAAGTGGAGACCCTATGTTGGAGAAGAGACTAGGGAGTGAAGACCCCATATCTAATATTGAATAAACTAGGGAGTGGAAACTCTATGTTGGAAAAGGGACTACTTAGTGGAGATCCTATGTCTAGAAAAAAATCAACAAGGGAGTGAAAACCCTATGTTGGAAAAAAAAGGACTTGGGAGTGGAGACTCTATGTCTAGAATAAAATCAACTAGGGAGTGGAGAATGTATGTTGGAAAAGGAGACAAGGGAGTAGAGACCCTATGCCTAAAATATCATCAACAAGGGAGTGGAGACTCAATGTTGGAAAAGAGAGTAGGGAGTGGAGACCCTATGTCTAAAATAAATTCAACAAGGAGACCCTATGCTTAAAATAACTTCAACAAGGGAGTCGAGACCCTATGTTGGAAAAGATACTAGGGAGTGGAGACCCTATGTCTAAAATAAAATCAACTAGGAGTTGGGACCCTATGGTGGAAGAGTGCCATAGGAAGTGGAGACCTAGTGTCTAAAATAAAATCAACAAAAGAGTGGAGACGCTAAGTTGGAAAAATGATTAGTGAGTGGAGACCCTATGTCAAAAAATAACATCAACTAGGAAGCGGCGACCCAATGTTGGAAAAGAGACTAGGGAGTAGAGAACCTATGTCTTAAATAAAAAACAACTTGGGAGTGGAGACCCTATGTTGGAAAAGGAGACTAGGAAGTGGAGACCATATGTCTAAAATAAAATCAACTAGGGAGTAGAGACCATATGTTGAAAAAAGAGACTAGGAAGTACAGACCCTATGTCTAAAATAAAATCAACTTGGGAGTGGATACCCTATGTTGGAAAAGGAGACTAGGAAGTGGAGACCCTGTATTTGGAAAAAATGACTAGGGAACTGAGACCCTATGTTGGAAAAGGATACTAGTGAGTGGAGAACCTATATTGGAAAAAATGACCAGGGAGTGGAGACCTTATGTTAGAAAAGAGACTAGGGAGTAGAGACCCTATGTCTAGAATAACGTCTGCCGACCCTATGTTGGAAAAGAGTTTTGGGAGTAGAGACACTATGTCTAATATAAAATCAACTAGGGAGTGAAAACCCTATGTTGGAAAAGGGACTAAGGAATGGAGACCATACGTCTAGAATAAAATCAATTAGGAGTGGATACCCTATGTTGGAAAGGAGACTAGGGAGTGGGGACCCTATGTCTAATGTAACATCAACTAGGGAGTGGAGACCCTAAGTTGGAAAAGAGTCTAGGGAGTGGAGACACCATGTCTAACAGAAAATCAACTTGGGAGTGGAGACCCTATGTTAGAAAAGAAACTAGAGAGAGTAGACCCTATGTCTAAATCAAATCATCTAGGAAGTGGAGACCTTATGTTGGAGATGAGACTAGGGAGTGGAGACCCTATGTTGGAAAAGGGACTAGGGAGTGGAGACCATATGTCTAAAATAACATCAACTAGGTTGTGGAGACCATATATTGAGAAAAGAGACTAGGGAGTGGAGGCCCTTTGTCTAAAATAAAATCAACTAGAGAGTGGAGACCCTATGTCAGAAAAGGAGACTAGGGAGTGGAGACCCTGTGTCTGAAGAGGAGACTTGGGAGTTGAGACCTAATATCTAAAATAAAATGCACTAGGGAATGGAGACCCTATGTCTAAAATAACTTCATCCAGGGAGTGAAAATCCTATGTTGGAAAAGGAGACTAGATATTGGAGACCCTATCTATAAAATAAAATCAACTAGGGAGTGGAGACCCTATGTCGAAACTAAAATCAACCAGGGAGTGGAGACCCTATATGGGACAAGAGAATAGGAAGTGGAGACCCTATGTCTAAAATCGAATCAACTAGGGA
>MCJB01002257.1:0-24756 GCA_002018475.1 Nicotiana obtusifolia | reverse complement strand
GAGGAAAAAGGACAAGGTGGGGGCCAAAGCCCATAGGGTTTTACGGTTCTATGTTGCTTCTCCAAATGGCAAAGAGGACCCTTGTCTATTGATAAAAAAGTGTTTGCATTTAATATTTATATCAAATTATATCTGTTTATAATGATTAAATCATAAAATTAAAATATATGATAAGAACTTATACTACTTAATTATGATTTGAGAGTGTATGTGAAGATGCCATATAACTATTAGTATATTGATATAAACACTAAGTTCGAGTAAATTTTAAATTATTTTTAAATTTCTTTTATGTATAATTCTGAAGTTTTTCCCTAAAAGGTAGTTGTAGATTTAATGCTACTTCCATTTTTACTTATTTTATCTAGGTATTTGAAAATTTTATTTTATTTTTGTTGTGTTTAGGTTTCATTGGATTAACAATTTATATGGTGACTAGAATCATGGCTTTTAGGGATCGTTTGGTATGAACACAAGTAATGCAGGGATTAGTAATGTAAGGATTAATAATGCAGGTATTAGTAATGCAGGAATTGTAGTATTGGGATTATTTTTTATCAAGTGTTTGGTTCATTGTATTAAAAATTAGCTATGCAATGTATAATCTAAGCTTGTGTTTGGTTTAAAACTGTACAAAATCTTATTTACAATTATACCTTTGAATATTTTCTTTTTGTATATAAAGAAAATTAGAAAAAGGGTTTGAGGGGCTGTTTAGTAATTTAAAGGTCTTATCCAAATATAATTAATGCAGAGATTAATAATTTCTTGGTTTCCTTGGTATTAACCCGTAAAAAGTTACATTTGAATATATCGCACACAGTTTATGGCATCTTTAAAAAAAGACTAAAAGGGTAGTACTGCAGAGAAATCACGGACGAACAGTAGGTGTACTGAGAAGTACGAAACACGAACCTTTCTTTTTCGAAAAATGTTTGTGTTTTTGTGAATGTTTGTTTTCTGGTTTTGTTTGATTCTATTCAGATAGAAGAAAAGTTAACTGATTCAATAAGATTTTAAGCAGAAGGGCATGTGCACTTCTCTTGGAAAGTACAAAACTACGAATTAAAAAGACTATTATTGCAGATTTGACCTGTAAGTTACCATAGCCGTTAGTTACACAAGTGGAGTTAGAATATAAAATTTATGGTTCAAAACTTATATCCAACTCTTGTCTCAGTAATTGGATATATAATTAAACATATTCTAACTGTTTTGTCATCTCTTCGAACTTCTTTATAATTTCGGGGTTAGTTTCTGATTCATGTTCATTCGACCTTTTTATGATCGATTTATCCCTGCGGGCAATTTTTCAGGATGGGTTGAGCTCATCCCTGTTCGATGCACAACTTTGATTTTGTAACTGAGCTATTGCTGCCTGTTGAGCCTGCAACATTTTGAAGATCACTCGTAGGCGGATCCCATTGTCTTCAATGTTTTGGTTAGAATATAAAATTTATGGTTTAAAACTTATATCCAACTCTTGCGTCGGTAATTGGATATATAATATATTTAATAATTTTTTGATACAAATATAAACACAAGCTACTTGATTTGCCCGAATTTAAAAGCTGATATACTAATTCCACTGCTGCATTGTTATTTACAGTTTCACATTACCCTAGAGATACTCTTTTGATCTTTCCGTCCTATAGTGTCCTTTTTAATTTCTCAAGAATATTTCTGTCCTTAGTTAGCCAAGATTTTTCGTGTAAACCTATAAAATTTAACCAACTCCAACGACCAAGTTAACTGATTGATCCTGTGGATTTGTCTGTAAAACCATGGTTAGCTTGGAATCATGTGAACTTTTATATTTGTTTCACTTTCTCTAACTCATTTTTCCTTTCTTTACATGGTTATTTAATAGAGGAGTACGAAAGATTCAAAATGTGATATTACTATACAATTTAGATGTGAATGATTGATGACATGACAATAGTCAAATTTAGCAACATGTACGTGAGATAGAAATCGTGCACATATGGTCTCCTGGTAAAAGTTATGCTCTCTTGGTAAGTTGCCCCACGGTGGAATTTGAGGTCTTTGGTCTTCTTATATGGTCTTGGACAATCCTCATCTTATAAGCTAGCTTTTAGCCTTGAGTTAGGCCCAAGGTCCATTTATCATGGTATCAGAGCGAGGCCCATCCCAATTATTGTTACCGATGTTGGGGTCCCATTTATGTTGTCCACGCTCCAGAATGCAGGCCTGGGCGTGAGGGGGTGTGTTGAGTTGTCCCACATCGGTGGGATTTAAGGTCTTTGGTCTCCTTATATGATCTTGGGCAATCCTCATCTCATAAGCTAGCTTTTGGGGTCTTATACTACTTAATTATGATTTGAGAGTGTATGTGAAGATGCCATATAACTATTAGTATATTGATATAAACACTAAGTTCGAGTAAATTTTAAATTATTTTTAAATTTCTTTTACGTATAATTCTGAAGTTTTTCCCTAAAAGGTAGAATCATGTAATAGAGGAGTACGAAAGATTCAAAATATGATATTACTATACAATTTAAATAGTGACTTTTCAGGTTTTTGACAACAAAATTATGATTTCTTGAAATTAATCTATTGTTCGAAATTTAATTATACTGCATTGTTGTGTGACTTGTCCGACTCAATTAGTCTTTCAGTAGCCCCATTGTCTCTTGATTGGGTGAATTATCTTAAACATATAATGCTCTTGTTCCTACTTCCAAGAGACAACCCGGCAACTAAAACGTTACAATTCTAAGTTGTAATGTCACGAGTTTGAATACAGCCTAGAAATTTCAATAAGGATATTTAAGATTTAATATATATATATATATATATATATATATATATATATATATATATAAATATATATATATAAAATAATTTTTGATTTAGTATATGGTATAACTTGTTATATATACTGTATAATTTTTGGATAAAAGGTATTCAATTGACCATCCTTCATTCTAAAAAATGGAGCTAGTTTTCAGTCTTGGTTGGTTCCACCTCTTTGCGGGGTGATGAAGGCCTACTGAAAGAAAACGAAAAAAATGATTTGGCGGGCGTCAGATTCCGAACTCTGACTTTTTTCGACCATCTTTCGATTGCTTGCCCCCAGTACAATTGAAGACAATTCCCCATTTGTTTGAGGATTAGTTCATTGCTGTCGTCTCTTGCGACTGCGACGGGCAAAGAGCTTGACACTTCTTGACACCAGTAGCTGTTACGCACAAATGACCATTTCTTAGACTATTGAATTCCAACTTAGAGCTCCTCTCCACCTTGGTCTGGTGAATTGAAGTTGGCCTTAGGTGTAATAGGACTCTCAGTTACTGCGCGCGATCGTATACTGAGGTGCTCTCCACCGGTTGTTGGAACGACGCGAGCCGGGCCGGGTCTCGATTCAGAAAGATGTGGCAACGCCACTGTGTATAAGGATATAGTTACTATTTAGAACAAATTTTAGATTGGGAATTCCTTCTTCAAAGTGGTCCTTTATATGCAGAAAAGTAGTAATCAGAAAATGAGCCACATCCAAACTCCAATATGAGCACCACAGATTTAAATCTCCCAAACAAAAGCCTTGGCTCCATTTATGGCAGAAAAGAAAAAAGAAGGCTAAAGAGAGTAGTATCTTGAAGACATTAATTAATACTTTATATTCCAATCTATTGTAAGGGACAAAAGAGGAACTTATTGTTTCTTTAACAGTTTATGATCTCTAGGACAAAACGAGACTGATCAAGAGTGATACATGGGTACTAATTAATGGTACAACAATAACAAAATTCAGTGCAATTTCGTAAGTGAGATTTGGGACCGAAATGGTCTTGCGAAACCCGTTAACAGTAGCCTAAAAGCAAGTCAAAACTACGAGAAGGGCGCGGAGGATAGTGTGTAAACAGATTTTATCTTTACCTTACAAAATTAAATAGGCTGTTTTCGGTAGACCCTCAGCTCAAGGAATCGTGAAACTAAAGCAACAAACAATTGCAACAACAAGATAGCATGATAATGAAAGCCAATAATATAACATGTATGCATAGGCGGATCTCGGATTTCTAATACATGGGTGCACAACGAAAAAAGGAGGAAAAAAAGGATTGCGTAGGAATTGATCCTTGTTACTCTTGGTAAATAACTCAACCTTCAATCAAGTGCACCATTCAACTTTTTTGGAGTACAGGTGTCAAAAGTTAATATTATATCAATTTTAGAATATACATACATAAAATATCTTATTTTGCGGTGAGACCATGGGTTCACATGCCCCATAATTTGCCTATAAATCCGCCCTTGCATGTATGAACACGAAACAAGAACAAGAAAATACAACAATGGAACTAATCATGGACGAAACTACTGTATGGGAAGAGGTGTCACCTGATATCGCTTGGTCGCAAAGATTTATTAAATTTATATATCCCAACATTAGTTTCTTCAAAAACATAAATGGAATGCTCAAAAAAAATTATTGGACAGTACAAAATCTACGGAATAAATGTACTTATCTAGTTGTAGACTTGTAGTCGTACAATTCGGTCAACTCATCGAGAAATACGAATCTACGGAATGCTCAAAGAAATTAATAATAAATTTGCTATCTACTGAATCTTTCTAACTCCACTCAGAAATTATCCAACTCCCCAAAGTTTGCCTAGGACCACCCTTAATTCAAAATGATTGTGTTTCGACTTGTTTGATAAAACAAACTAGAATGAGATACAAATACAAAAACTATGTGATATAAAATGTCAAGACTATTTTTGTATTTTTTTGGAAGGTAAATTAACTAAACAAATATCAACTAGCTAAAATAAAGGAAAATATTTTTGTAATTTTTATTTTAAAGATAAAATAAAGAAAGAGTCAAAACTATTAAAAATAGCAAATTAGACCTAAATGAAATATCTAAACACTAAAATGTATAAAATTTTAGAAAGGGTAAAAAATTACGTGAGAAAGAGAAGGAGAGTCCAGAAACAAGATTGTTAAAGTACGATGTTTTGAGGAAAATACTCTATAGGACCCACATCAAATTCTGGAAATTTAAGATCAGCTTGTAGTTGAAATAGAAGTTACGTACCAAAGTATTCTTATTAAAATTAAATGTGCTAATTTAATTGTAATTGCATAATTAGGTTAACATCAATCAAACATACTGTTCTTTAAATTTTGCTCAGTCGTTAGTGAATCATTCAACTCCGCGTAGAAATTACCCAACTCGATCTCCTAAGCTTGCCTAGGACCACTATTAACCCTAAATAGTTGTGTTTCTGACTTGTTTGATAAAAACAAACTATTTGGGTTAGAGAAAGAAGATTTCAAAGATTCTATGTCCTTGAAAACTCCATCATTTTCTTATTTGAGGTAGGACAAAATAATCACACAATTGGGATTAATTATAAAGTTGGGGGCTTTCTCTATAAATAGGTTTACACCCCTCTATCCCAAACACCAGCAGTACATCTCTTAATTTCTTTCAAAGCAAAGAAGTATTTGGTTTTTCTTCTTCTGCTTTCCACAGTTGTCAACTTTGTCCAGATATATAATCAAGAAAACACTACAAGGAATGGCCATCAGGAAATCAAACAAGCTATCACAAGCTGTACTTTTGAAGCAAATTTTGAAAAGGTGTTCGAGTTTGGGCAAGAAGCACGACGTACCTACAGGACATTTTGCAGTTTACGTAGGAGAAAATCGAACTCGATACATCGTACCAATTTCTTTCTTGTCTCACCCTGAATTTCAGTGCCTCCTCCGTTTCGCCGAGGAAGAATTTGGCTTCGATCACGACATGGGCATCACCATTCCCTGCGAAGAAGTCGTTTTTCGATCGTTAACTTCTATGATTCAGTAGTACTGAAGTATTTGTAAAGATGAAACTAAAAGAGTGAATATTAGGCGTAAGGTTTTGTAATTTGTAGCGAAGAAAGATGGGCTAGCTCAAGATGAAGCAGTTTGATATTTTTTTTTTTAGTAGTAGTGTTTTTATGGGTCAGAATCAGATTTATATAAGAACTTGCATTGGAGTTTTTATTTTCTTTGCATCTTCTGAGAGAAGAGAGTATCTCTCAATCTATTTACCATTTTCGATACAAATGTCTCTCAATATATTTGCATATTTACTGTATCTTCGTTTGGGAAAAGTCCAATTTGAGCAAACTGGAGTTAGTCTGATTTGTGATCTACTAGCAACTACACTGTCTATAATATGTTCTCCTTGTCACAGTGCATGGCAAAGCCATTAAACGAATTATATAAATAATTTAGTAGGGTGCCATGTTAAAGGGGATATATACTTTGTGCAGTGCAGACACATCACACAAGAGTAATGCATCTACCTTCTTTTAATAAGTTTGGTGCTATATCATACAAAAAATTGAAACGTTGATCTATGAAAATGTAGATATGAAACAATCTGAAAGAAGAATTCCCAATTATATCGTATTTTTAAAAATAGTAGTAGTATAGTGATACTAATAGTATCCATTTAGGCTACATTAATCCTTTTTAAACTTTATATGTTCCATGTACATAATTTAACATTTCCTGATCAAAGCAACAAAGGTTCTTGTTTAAGTCTCAGCGCCGCCGTCATTAAAATAAAAATTTACGTGCCTGGCCTATAAAAAAAAAATCAGGTTATGAGTGAGGGGAAAGCTTTTAGGTTTTAGGCGAATCGATCAGTCGATCAAACAATTTAATATTTTCATACTTTTACTAAGCTCCAAGGGACTATCACAAGAGAAAACAATGTAAACTTAAAGAACGAATGTTTATTTTGTATTCCAGAAACAAGAAAAAAAAATAGTGTATCGTAAAACAAAAGTTTATTTTATAAAATGTAGGCCGTTAACATCTTTTTGTATGAGAAGCTATAATGGGAATATGAGTAATCTGCAAAATCATTTTTATAGTCCAAACCAAACAGATCAATGAGAGTTACTAATAAATTGTGTGTATTTGCATCATTCAGTAGTGCAAAACGCAAATTCCCATTTGAAGAATTCATAGGACAAGACATCTCAAATTCGTTCACATAGATTTCTTGTTCTCACACTCACTAACACTTTACACCTTTTTTTAATCATACACAAAGAAAGGCACTTCTTGTCATAGGTTGAGATATCACATATTCTGATTCTGATTCTTCTCTTTCTCATCCGTTGAGATATCACATACGATGCCCCATATTGCGCCAAAACCTTGCTATCCCGAATCCACAAAATCCTAGTTTTTGTTGGAATTTATTAAGAGATGTATAGTCATGCATGGTCTTAATATAAATGGAGTGAAAGGGAAATGGAAGAAATAATTTTGGAGGGAAATGAAAATTTCAAATTCATTAAAGTTTGGAAAAAATTCATTGTCCCATATTGGATGGGGAAACTTCTTTTAGTGTGTTTATATAGTGAAACACATTATATGATTCTCAAAAGATTGAGAAAAAGGAAGACCCCTCATGCCGTTGTCGTCGTTCGCTCGGCTTTGGTCAAATGATCGGTAAGATTAATTTTTTGACTAAAGTTTAATTAATTTTTTAATTAATTAATGAATCCGAATTAAATTTATAAAGTTTAATTAATTTTTTAATTAATTAATGAATCCGAATTAAATTTGTATTTTCGTTTTTTCCCAACGGTCACCTTCCCAACAGTCATCTTCCTTCCTAAACAATATGACTGTTGGAAAACTTCATTCCCAACAGTCATCTTCCTAAACAGTGTGACTATTAGAGTTCTCCATTTTTGAACAGATTTTGCACCTGTTCAAACACACTAACAGGGGTCTATAAATACCATCTTCTGTGACTCATTTCGTTACAGATTTTTACACAGTTTATTCACAAATTATCAGACAGAAAAAATCTTCTTTCTCTTTATTATATTCCAATTTTCCCGCTACTGTTTACCGCCATACATACAGTGAGTATTTTTTTTCTACTGCGATTTGCAAACGTTACTTTGAGTTCGTTGGAGTTCTGTGATTTGTTTTGCCGCTATCATAGAAACGATTTCCGTTCTATCCTGGGAGGAAGTAATCCATAATCCTTGGCAACTGTGGGAGGGTTATAATTCCTTAAGGAAACACAAGTAATTTGTGGGTTCGAAAAGTTTTCTACTTCATCTATTTTTCTTGTTTCAGAAACTATAAAGAAGAACACTGTAATTTATTATTAACAGTTTGTGCATTGCCTTGGAGTTTGTTCCATCTAACCAAGCTGTCAAGTTGGTTTCTGTTCATGAAGATGATCAAAATCAAACTACTTATTATTGGCGAGCTGTTAAGGTACCACCACCTAAGTTATTAAGTAAACTAGAAGGCCGAAAAAGGAAGAGAATTGAGGTTTTCTTTAGAAGGGAGGTTGCTTAACGGAGGATGATGATCTTGATTCTTGACATTAGTTGATGTTTTGGATATGGTTAATGAGACCTACATTGGTCATACTACTTTCCTTAGAGTTGGTGGTTTCTTCTCAAAGTTGTGAAGCACTAATCTCTTGGATTGGAATTGCCGGCTCTCATTCGCTCAACTAGTAAAGGATGAGCTCCATATCTTGGTGTTAGACGACTGCCGAAAGTATACTTTAATCTTGTGCTACAATCATCAAGATATTTTGTCCAACTATATCTTCGATTGTGAATATAGTTTATTAATTATGAAAATCGACAATTTAATCTTCTGTGCATGTGTTAAGACTTCATACACTAAATTGTCTATTACATAACTAACGGACACACATTTAACAAATGATCTATTTAAAATAGTTCTTTATTGAATTGAATAATTCAAACAAACAATTGTTCCGTAAAGAATAAATACACTACCATAACTAAACAGCATGGTTAATATCCCAACATTAGTTTCTTCGAAAACATAAATGGAATGCTCAAAAAGAAAAATTATTAGACAGTACAAAATCTACGGAATAAAACAAACTAGAATGAGATAGAAATACAAAAACTATGTGATATAATTGTGTTAGTGCAAGATTTCACAGATTCTAATCCCTTGAAAGCTCCTTCATTTTCTTGTTCTGATAGGACAAAAAAATCACACAAGGTTCTTCTACCCCAAACAGCACTACTTTTTTAGTATTTCTTCTTCTTCCTAAAGCTCTCAACTTTCTTTAGATTTCTTCAAGAAAATATATAAAAATTACAAGCTGCTGTTTTGAAGCAAATTATGCTATATTGATGAAGATCACCTTCCCATTGACGTACCAATTTGTTCTCTTTTTTCTGACATGTTTCTTTACTCATTATTTTTCTTAGCAACCCTAAGAAAACATACAAGTCGTTGTAGTATAGTGGTGAGTATTCCCGCCTGTCACGCGGGTGACCCGGGTTCGATCCCCGGCAACGGCGTTTCATTTCTTTTTAATTAAAAAAAATAACTTAGGAAGCACATGATATCCTTTAGTTCTTTTTATGGTAAGAATCAGATTTTTAAAATAAAAATAAGAAAATGTAGGAAGTTTTTCTTTTCAGCACTGGTGCTTTCTTGCATCCTCAGAGAGAATTATATTTGAGATTTTCCATAGAAATGTCGGTGCTCTACCAATTGAGCACACTCCTTTTAATAGAATAACCAGTTAATCTACAAAACATCACAAAAATCAGCATCAAAAGATTGCTCTATTTTGCCTAGCCATTCCATCCTTAGATTTTCCTTTCATTTATGCAACGGAAAAGGGCCAAATGTATCTTTGTACTGTCAGAAAAGGTTTAAATGTACCCTCGTTATATTTTGAGTCCAAATATACCCAGTGAAAGAACACAAAGCAGTTGAAAGAAAGAGAGAAACTTAAACCATTATCCATCAGATTGGTTAAAGTCAAGAGACTTTCTATAGTAATCCTGACTTGAAAAATACAAGATCAACGAAATAATATGCTATATAGCCAGTTAAAATACACTCATAGTGTAAAAGTTATTTGTAGTGTCAGCATTATATCCTAGAAACGTGGAGAAGCCGAATTATTCTTTTGGACACATTAAGTGAGAAAAACGGATGCGGTATATGTATTCTTTGAATTAGTCTTTACGAGTCAAAAGCACCAATGTTTGTGGTGCTATGCGTCATTGAGATCCTAACTAATCAACTATACAAGAACGGATCTCCTAATATGAAATACAAAATTGTGAGACCTAAAAAAAGATGTCAACTATATTCTTAAATCCCAAACTGAGAAGTGATGCCAATGAAGATGTCCTCTGAGCAGGGAATTGTGACACCACCCATAGGATGATTGAAGCCAAATTCTTCCTCAGCTTGACTAAGCAAATCTTGAAATAATGGCTGGCTCAAATATGCTATGGGAATTACAAATCTCTTCCTCTGCTTCTCCCCAACATAAACAGCAAAATAGCCCTTGGGAACATCAAGGGATGTTGAGGACTTCTTGATTATACGAGGAACACGGATAGCCATGATTTTTTCTTTAAGATGAGCAAACGATGAAAAGAAGAAATACTAAGATTCTGAAAGCTTTGAGTAGTTTTCTAGTTTTGTGGAGAGCTGTGGTGGTGTGAAACTTCTCAAAACATGTTTATATAAGCAAATGACAAGTCATAAAAGAATCATGATTTTGTGGTGAAGAGCCATTCGGGTTGAGCATTAGTGAAAGACAATGACATAGCAATAACCACATGGTCCTGCCTTCCAACTAATTGACATGATTAATTACTTTAGCTCATATAAGTTCAAGAACAATATGTCCTACCCTTTTCTTATGCATGGAACAAAGGATCTAATAGAATCAAATGCATAAGAATGGGTGGTCCCTTATGGTGATTTGTGTCGAAAACACTATCCATTAGTACTAAAACATACAAACTTTGCGTCCATCTACGTCAGTACTATAAGAGAAACAAGCCAATGAGACTTAAAATTTCACTGGTGAAGAGGCATTTGTTGCGCTGTTGATTGACAATAGCAGATGAAGTATCACATGGTTTTGCTATCCATCTCATTGTCAAGTATTTATGATTTTAGGCCATTGTGCCTGAAGATCAGTAGGCACCACTGTTTTTATGACATGATAGAAAAAACAGGATTTTTGGAAATCAAATTGATAACAACGGGTGATTGTCCTGTAATTATTCAGGTCTGGACCACTTGGTCTGCATTTAGAAATAAATTTACTGCAATATTTGACAACTTGTTTGGTCCCTCATGCTAAGTCATTGTGTAAAATCAACTTTCCTGGTTAGAATTACCTGAGTTATTTCAGCAAATTTCCCACACTTTAGAGGGCAGAAATGTTTGCTCACTATTAACCTGTCCCCATGTCTATAGCTACATCTGTTTCAATCAGCAGCAAAAATGTTGAAGATCTTGAATCAAATACGGACAAAGAAAACCGATCAACAAGCTCAGATCTTCATCTGGGGTAAGGTTATTGGGACACAAAAGCTTAAAATTAGAACAGCTCTTGAACCAATGATAATGTATTGACCACTCCAGGTGTAGGATAGCTTCATTTAAGAAAACAGACTCATCCATTCTATATTCTTGTCATTAATAGGATTAACAAGAGAAATCAAACAGCAAACTAAGTATAAATACCACATATTCGGTGAGTGTTAACCATTAAGCAGGGAGCTTTGCTTGAAAGAAAAAGATGTTTTCACACTTCTAAGCTACACAGCTAATTGGAAAGCCAAATGGTAAACATGGTAGCTCTCATCACATCTTCAAAATATTTTTTCTATTGCATTCGGGTGCACTTACAAAACCAAGAAAGTTGACCAAGAATTTTAAATTGCAATGAATTATTCCATTACTATATGGAATTGATTGGAACCATATTAGTATCATTACTTCAATTTCTTTTGAAGTAGAAAAATGTGTCCTTAGTCATGAGAATAAAGGAATGGCATCCATTCATTCAATATGGAGCTAAATTCATTAGTCTACCTAGTCAGAGAATGGTATCTCTCCTCATTCTAACATCAAATTACTGTTTCTTCTAACTGTACACTCTGGAGATCCTACTTTACAAAATTAAGTAGCAAAATCTGGTGACTGGTTGATTTCCTTCTCACTTCCTCAAGCAAGACGTGAGATCAACGAANAGAGCTGTGGTGGTGTGAAACTTCTCAAAACATGTTTATATAAGCAAATGACAAGTAAAAAAAGAATCATGATTTTGTGGTGAAGAGCCATTTGCGTTGAGCATAAGTGAAAGACAATGACCTACCAATAACCACATGGTCCTGCCTTCCAACTAATTGACATGATTAATAGAATCAAATGCATTTTCTTATGATTAATCAAGAACAATATGTCCTACCATTTTCTTATGCATGGAACAAAGGGTCTAATAGAATCAAATGCATAAGAATGGGTGGTCCCTTATGATGATTTGTGTCGAAAACACTATCCATTAGTACTAAAACATACAAACTTTACGTCCATCTATGTCAGTACTATATGTGAAGAGGCATTTGTTGCGCTGTTGATTGACAATAGCAGATGAAGTATCACATGGTTTTGCTATCCATCTCATTGTCAAGTATTTATGATTTTAGGCCATTGTGCCTGAAGATCAGTAGGCACCACTGTTTTTATGACATGATAGAAAAAACAGGATTTTTGGAAATCAAATTGATAACAACGGGTGATTGTCCTGTAATTATTCATGTCTGGACCACTTGGTCTGCATTTAGAAATAAATTTACTGCAATATTTGACAACTTGTTTGGTCCCTCATGCTAAGTCATTATGTAAAATCAACTTTCCTGGTTAGAATTACCTGAGTTATTTCAGCAAATTCCCCACGCTTTAGAGGGCAGAAATGTTTACTCACTATTAACCTGTCCCCATGTCTATAGCTACATCTGTTTCAATCAGCAGCAAAAATGTTGAAGATCTTGAATCAAATACGGACAAAGAAAACCGATCAACAAGCTCAGATCTTCATCTGGGGTAAGGTTATTGGGACACAAAAGCTTAAAATTAGAACAGCTCTTGAACCAATGATAATGTATTGACCACTCCAGGTGTAGGATAGCTTCATTTAAGAAAACAGACTCATCCATTCTATATTCTTGTCATTAATAGGATTAACAAGAGAAATCAAACAGCAAACTAAGTATAAATACCACATATTCGGTGAGTGTTAACCATTAAGCAGGGAGCTTTGCTTGAAAGAAAAAGATGTTTTCACACTTCTAAGCTACACAGCTAATTGGAAAGCCAAATGGTAAACATTGTAGCTCTTATCACATCTTCAAAATATTTTTTCTATTGCATTCGGGTGCACTTACAAAACCAAGAAAGTTGACCAAGAATTTTAAATTGCAATGAATTATTCCATTACTATATGGAATTGATTGGAACCATATTAGTATCATTACTTCAATTTCTTTTGAAGTAAAAAATGTGTCCTTAGTCATGAGAATAAAGGAATGGCATCCATTCATTCAGTATGGAGCTAAATTCATTAGTCTACCTAGTCAGAGAATGGTATCTCTCCTCATTCTAACATCAAATTTTACTGTTTCTTCTAACTGTACACTCTGGAGATCCTACTTTACAAAATTAAGGAGCAAAATCTGGTGACTGGTTGATTTCCTTCTCACTTCCTCAAGCAAGACGTGAGATCAACGAACACATCCTCACTGCAAGGAATTGTCAAACCACCCATAGGATGGTCAAAGCCAAATTCTTCCTCAGCTTGACTAAGCAAGTCTTGAAATAAAGGTTGGCTCAAGAATGCTACGGGGATCACAAATCTCTTCTTCTGCTTCTCTCCAACATAAACAGCAAAATGGCCCTTTGGAACATCTCCAGCTATGGAAGACTTCTTGATTATACGAGGCATACGAATAGCCATGATCTTTTCGTTTTGATGTATTAGATCAAAGAAGGAAAAGAAGAACTACTAAAGACCTCAAAAGCAGAAAAATAATCTTTGAATGTTTTAAACTGAGAGCTGTGGTAGTAGTCATTCTTCGAATGTGTTTATATAGCCAAAATGGCAACTCAGAGAATCCTATCAATAGTAAAGAGTTATTTTGTGGGCACCAAGGGAAGACAATAGCACGTGAAGTAACCTGGTTTTGCCTTCCAACTAATGTTCAAAGTATTGATATCTTTAATCCATTTAAGATCAAGACATCAGGCCCTACCTTTTGTCTGAAGTTGGAACATAGCATGCCTCACAACCAAATTGCTAAAGAAAGATGTATCCTAGAGTTCTAAGTATACACATAGACATTTCTTGTCATTAACATGGTTTTCGAGTAAGAATTTATTCAAATAAAATTGAATAGCCATCACCAGAACCAATAGAACAAAGGCAAGTGGGATGTTCCAGCTTTCCAGGTGCTGTCTAGCTTGGTCCTGAACTTAATCCAAAATATTTGGCTACTCTGATCTCATCTATTAAGAATGTCACAATTTTGTATGATATAGGAGTATTATTTGGTATAGTGGTTTAGTAACTCTTTCCTAAGATTATAACAAACAAGACACCTGATCTGAGGTATGCTTAAAAGAACCAACATCTGATGTACATCTCATGTACTGACATACAAATTTGATTAATTCTGGGAATTCAATTATGTTTTAGGCTTTGTGCCACAAGCTTATATAGCAAGATTAAAAAAAATGAAAGAGGATAAATGTGAACTTTAGCTCCTGAATAGTAAAGATAAAGAAAAAAGAAATAAAAAAGGCGCTTCTAATTGCTTGGTCTACTTACTCTTCAATCATAAAGAACTCTACCGGGCAACATGCAATTCAGGTATTTAGATTTTATACATTGAAGTATGTAAAACACAAAAACTCCTGGACAGAAAATATGTACAGATATAATTTTTTATCCTCATATCATAAGTTGTTCTAATCTGATGATTTATTTAACTTCACGATCAGAATTATCCAAGCTTTTCAGCTGTTCGGTAGAAATTCTAATAAATCAAGCCAGAGATTTATTTTGAAAAGACCAGAAAATAAAAATATCTAATGGAGTGTGATCTGTTGATGTCACTTATTTGATAGTTTGAAATTTCTGCTACAAATATTAAGTTTTCTTTGTTGTCATTGCCAAAACATTTCAGTGTTCAGGATACGGCCACAGATGAGGTGACTCCTTTAGAGCTAATTATAAAAGACTTTTAGCACTTTAGAAGCTCCAATTCCCATGTTATAGAGAAAATGGAGTCTTGAAAAAAAAAATCCAACAAGAATACTGAAAATCCAATTGGCTAAAGAATGTATAAGAACAGATTTCATTTGCTAATGAATGTGTTGTATGTCTTTTTGACATTAGCTACTAAAATTACATTCAAAATTGGGATCTACTGTTGCAGCTGACCGTAGCCCCATCTATCTAATGTTCAGTAATATGGTATAAATAATGTGTCTTTCCTAATTCCTTTAATGGACAAACTGGAAATCCTATTCTTTACAAAACTGTGAAAGGAAGAGCCTCATATCCTACTCAAGTGAGAAATAAGATCAATGAAGACATCCTCGCCGCAGGGAATTGTGAGACCACCCATTGGATGATCAAAGCCAAATTCTTCTGCAGCTTGACTAAGCAAGTCTTGAAATAAAGGTTGACTCAAGAACGATATGGGGATTACAAATCTCTTCTTCTGCTTCTCCCCAACATAAACAGCAAAATGACCCTTCGGAACATCTCCAGCTTTAGAAGACTTTTTTATTATACGAGGCATACGGATAGCCATGGTTGTTTAGTTCAATATAGATGAGCAAATAAGGAACAAAATTAGTAAGGACCCTGAAAGGAGAGAAAAGCTTTGTATGATTTTAAGTTTTGCTGAGTGATGTTATTGTAACCCTTCTTTATATAGGCCAATGACAAGTTATAAAATCTTACTTATGTGCATAGGCATTCTGTGGACACCAGCTAAAGACAATAGCACCTGAAGTATCACATGGTTTTGTCTTCCAACTCATTGTCATACTATTTATACATTGAGACTAGTCTAAAAGCAGAAGGTCCCGCTGATGTTTACAACAAAGAACATTTGGAAACCTCATCTTCTTGAAAAATGGTTTAGTAAGGGACCACCTCTAGCCATTTCTTGATGTTAAATCAACAAGTTGTAGTCAGAATTCAAATGATTGATCATCAAATGCGAATCTATGAGGGCATGTCCTGAGAAATTTGGACGAAATTTGACCATCTATAGTGCTAATTAAAGCAATGGCCCAGGATACAAGTTGGTTCCTATGAAAAAAATCTACCTACTCTTATGGTTCCAAGTGGTGGTGCAGTTGAAGACTTTGAGAACACTTATAAAATCGTCAAATTGTGATGATTATTACTGGAAATAGAGAATTGGATAAGGTATCAATAATAAGGTCATAGGTCACGCAATGTTTCTGGTCAAAGCTACATAAAACCAACCAGTGTTTACTTGTGTTGTGCCAATGATGAGCATTGGTGGACCCTCAGCACTAATTTTGTAGGAAACAAGCAAGAGAAAAACGCAGAAGCTTATCTTTAATCTGGTCAGAAAATTATGATAATAGACTGGTACAAGAACGATGCTGGCTTAAATTTGTCCAGAAAATCAATTGACACAGTGCACCTTGAAATGATCAGATTATATAAATCTAATAAACAAGTTGACTTTGAACAGCACTTTACTAGCAATCTGAATTCCTATACCAAACTTCTAAGTATTTATGAACATCCAGAGCTATGACCTGTGTGATACAAGAGACAAAGACAAACGGAAAGCCTAATTCATCCTCAAGCTATAATTTCAAATGATAATCTTAGCAACTACACAAGCGCGTCAACTTTAACCAGTGCATGTGAAGAGTAGAAACAATAAAAAGCAGCAAGCTAAGAAATTGATCTGGGCAAGTACATGATTATTTCAATTCTTGGATTATTTTAACGTTCAACTAATTTATATTTCTAAATGGTTTGGTCCTAGCATTGGGCGGTTTATTTGTTATATATGGTATCAGAAGGCAGAGCTGTAAAACAGAAGAGCAACTCACAAGATGCACGGGCTGGTAATGAACATCAGCATGGAAATGAAATCTTCCTCGCCGATGCAAGGCCCCTCACCCACATCTTATCTTCAGTGCAGCCTGAAAGGAATTGTTCTTTACAGGAATTTCATCGAACAACACAGCTGCATTCTTCGTAAACAATTTCTGGACATGCCGAAGTTGATATTTTGAAGACAAGAAGAACAAATCAGGCAATATTTCGAGGGACAGCGTATACAAGTTGGTTCTTATGACAAAAAACTACTGTCTTACTCTTATGGTACCAAGTGGTGCTGCAGTTGAGCATGGGTGGACATCAGCAGTAATTTTCTTTGAACCTGGAACAAGATTATCCTTCAAAATCAACTTGCTAAAGAGGAATTGTACTACCATGTGATTATTTGTGTCTAGATACACATCCCCGAAAATTCGTAGATGTTAGCATGGTTTTCTTGTAAGCGTTGTCCTTGAGGGAATAAAATAATTTTCTATCACGCTAATTTCCAACTTCCAAGTGCTTCTTAGCTTAGGTCTAGACCTTGATCCAAAATATGGGGGTTCTCCAATTTCTTTTCAGTAATCATCATTAGCCCCAGAGGGTTGAAAGCAATTCATTTTACTTGTATTTGAAGCCTCAATTCTTATAATGAAGAGGTAATAGAGACATGGAAAGAACAAAATATACTGATAGACTTAATTAGACTCTAGTTTTGGCGAGAATGTCCCAATAAAAATGATACTCCCACGCTAGAAATCTGCCAAAAATCCGTCCAAATCATACCGAACGAAATCGGTCAGAAGAGGAAGCCGACCGAAATCAGTTGAAAAATATTTAGATTGGTCGCAAAAGTCAAATAAAAATTTTTACTAAAAAATACCGACCACTTTTGGTCCGAAATAGTGGTTCCACAATAAAGAAACAGTGCTTTGTCTGATACATGTAAAAATTTTGATTTATGCCGGTCGGAACTAGTTGGTCAATATTTGACCAAAAGCTGGTCAGACTTTGCATATTATCTACTAAAAAAAGTTTAATTAAAAAAATTCAAGTATACTAACCGAATTTGGTCGCAAATTTTGATTTAATTTTTTCCGCCCAGGGTTAATTATTTTTTTCAATCACTTATAAATTATTATTATTTACAATCTCTCTCTCTCTCTCTCTCTATATATATATATATATATATATATATATATTTAGACTCTATATATATATATATATATATATATATAGAGAGAGAGAGAGAGAGAGCATGTTGGATACAACTACTATATCAATTACACTCGATCAATTATATATATAATGTTTATCATCCATGTGCTTTTACATAAATTACACTTCATATCCGTATACGTGTAATAGATTCTAATAGAGTGTGTGATTTTATTTCATTTATGATAATTTAGAATTACATACATATCACTAGCGTTGATTTATTCTCAACTGTTCATACTCGAATGCTTGATCGGTGACTAAATAAGAAAATAAATCTTGGAGTTTAAGTGACTAGATGCTCCGATATAATGAGTGACTAGATGCTCCAAGATGTGTACAATCAACACAGTCTTGAATGTTTTATTCTCGATTACCTTATTAGTACTTTGCTCGAAAATTTCATATCGATTGAAAATTCAATTATATTCGATTAAAACTTACTATAATTGAATTAAATTGTATTAGTACAACCTAATATAATTGAATACAACTTAAGTTATATCCAATTATATTAAGTTGTATTCCGTCTAAGTTTCAGCCAACCGGATCGCAGCAGTGGTCAAGATCGCGGCCATCTTCATCAGCGGCCCCGTCTCCCTCTCCACGGAGTTCATCTCCTAGCATTTCTAGACTTCGCTTTCGGGATAGTAGTGCTGAGCCAAATGCCCCCCCCCCTTCTGCGCACGCTTTAGATTCATCGGAAGAAGATGATCAGAAGAAGTGCAGTATGATCGTTATCATAAGATGTTCATCAAGCCCGAGGGCAATGAGTAAGATTTATTTATTACTTCTTTATTTTTGCTAAATTATAATAGCTAGTCTTGTTTATTTAATGTAATTTCTATATTGCAGGTTCATACCTAATCATCGGACTACAAAGATAATCACTGAAGTTCTTGGCCGGTTGTATGATCCACCCTATGTGACTTGGAGTGACTTTCCACCGGAGCTCATGCAGCAAATTTTCAACCAATTTAAGGTTTTAATACAATTCTTATCTATTTAAGTATTATATAAATAAGATTTTCATCTAACGTTACATACTTCATTTGCAGACTAAGTGTGCCCGGAAGGACCAGTGCCATTCTTGCAAATTTTGAGTTCAAATGCCGTAAGAGACTACCGATTCCTTCTATTCTGCTCGAAAGAAGAGCAAGAAGCCTTAATGTGTTATACCGCACGTATGGGAGGATCTGTTGAGGTAGTGGACCACTGAGAAGTTCGAGAAGAAGAGTGAACAGGGAAAGAAGGCCCGAGCATCTGAGAGTGTGGCTCCTTGTACTGTGTGGGTGCAAGGAGCATTGGGACTGCAAGGAGACTATTGGTAATTCCTTAAAATATTTAATTCTATTTTTATCAAATTATATTTATATATTTTAATTTAGATAGCATGTTTTATTATATTTGTAGGAAAAAAAATATGGAAGGAAGATGAATCATGATGAGTTCTTCATGGAGACTCACATCCGGAAGAAGAAAGCACCGACATATCCAACTAAATGGGTCGAGGACCGGGAGAAGACTACATATGTAAGTTTCATAACTACTATAACTTGAAATTAATATTTATAATATTATATAGTTAATAATTTTCTATCTTCTAAATAAGGGGTCGCCACAAGATTATCGTGGAGGAGTACACTAATTGCTTGCCACCGAATGAGCAAAGCGAGCGACCACCCATTTCAGATGAAGAAGTGCAGAAGATATGGTTGGTTGTTGTCGGTGGTCCTAAAAAGGGGATATTATACAGCCTTCCAAAGAGATCATTTCGGCGCTACAGGGTTGGATTGCAAGGTACAGGGACTTCCGCCAAAGGCGAGGCAATTGATAGGTCGTCTATCTCGTCTATGGAGAAGAAGATCGTAAAGCTGACAGCAAAGATTGAAGAGACAAAGGCTAGAGAACAAAAGAGAGATAAACAATTTGATACCCTTCAAGTTCAGCTAAAAAAGAGGGACCAACAATTTAATCTCCTTCAAGGTCAGCTGGCCAATCTTCTTGTTGGTGGTGCTTTCCCCATTCTCCCGTTTCGTGAGCCTTCTCCAGAATGCTAATCCTTCTCGTCGTGATCTTTTGAACCATGCCGACGATGAAGCTTCTAGTAGTGAAGATGGAGATGATGCAATCCAAAACACTCATTGAATGGTGTGTATTGCTAACACAAAGTCTTGAACTAGTGAATATTTAGTTGGAATAGTTTTAAATGATGATTATATTTTTGATATTATTTTGTTATTGAGCATTTGTATTGTTGTTGTTGTGGTTGGAGTTGTTATTGTAGTTGTTATTAGCGTTGTTATTGTGGTTGTGGTTGTCATTAGCGTTGTTGTTGTGGTTGTAGTTGTTATTAGCGTTGTTGTTGTAGTTGTGGTTATTATTAGCATTGTTGTTGTGGTTGTTGTGGTTTATATTGTTGTTGTATTATTGGTTAATTATTGTTGTTATTGGTTAATTGTGGTTGAATGACGGTAATATAATGTTGCCATTATAGGATGGTTATTGGTTGTAATTGGCAGGTGGTGTAGCTTAAAAGCAGGCATACTCTGCCAGGTTTTTACCCAGAAAACCGACTGATTTCTGTCGGAATTCTCATATTAAAACCTAGAAATTCATAATTTCCGACTGACTTTGGTCGGTAATTTCAATGTGAAATCTGCAGAAATTTGGAATTACCGACCGAGGTCGATCGGAAATAACTTTTTTTATTTATTTATTTTTTAATTATTCCAACAGATTTCAGTCGGTCTGTTAAAATTTACAAAGAAATGCAAAATTATTATATATTTACAATACTGTTGCTTCCTTACGCACACGCAAGTATACGTGATCGACAAGTAATATAGGACAATGAGTCCGGATTATCGTACCCAAGGGACTTCAGTTAACTACTTTAGAACAACTAATATCGTTATTTTATCAAGCAATGATCAAGTTGAATTTATAGTTTATGCTAAATTTTAACTCGAAATTAAATCTAAGAATTATAATGAACAAGTATGTGTTTGGATATCAATAAAATAAATATTCCAGGGTTGTGATTCTATTGCCAATCCTATTGCATTCTAATTGATTTTATTGTTCATATAGTTAATGTAAGATTGCTAATTAATCGATAATGATACTCATAGTCTTCTTCCGAAGTACTATTCGTCTATTCTTAACAAGATTAATGCCTATATTCCTATTGAATTAATCTATTAAGAATGCATTAAGAACACGATTTATATAATTAAGCATGACAATTAAGTATATTCCTATCTTAATCGCGAATCCGCTCTTTTTAACAAAGTTAAGAACATGATTTCTTCAATTCTTCTTCTAATCTAAACTTAGTTTTCTCAAACATAGCATAGATAAATTGATATAACTCAATTGATGGCCAAACAATTAAGAAATTAAGCATATAATTGAAGAAACAATCTTAGCCACATTAACTGTTAAAACAAATCCATCAAGTTAGAAACAATATTCATGGCTAATCACAACCCCAGAACAAGGGATGATTAGCCACTCATGTTCAACAAAATCAAATAACTAAGGAAGAAAAACTAAAATAGAGATACTAGTTTTGCTTGATGAATTGAGAATTTCTTGATGTTGTTGATGTTCCTAGCTCCCTTTTGCTCCAAAATCACGTTGTTTCTCTCCTAGATGGGTTTAGGGATGTTTATATAAGAGTTGGGAAGGTTTTGGGGCGGTTTAGGGTCTTCTAGATCGAAAAGGAGACAATTTCCGGAGTTAGTCCCCTGGTCAGCGCCCAGTGCCCCCCAGGGGACTGAAGGCAGAATGCTTGCTGAAGCTACTGGTTCCAGCGCCACAGGCAGCGCTGGGCGCTGGCCTGTGGGCTGGTTTCCGCCTTTGTTCGTTTCTTCTTGTTTTAGCTCGTTTCTTCCCCGATTTCGTCCCCGATTGTTTTCAACTCATTCCTACACATAAAAACACATTATATTAACATGAATCAATGCGATTAACATCCAAATCCAAACAAACAAGAGCTACATATGGGATAAATTATACATCAATTAGTACTTTTTCTACCAATTATCAAATTCCGACCAAAGTCGGTCGCTATTGTGAAAAATAAATAAAAATTAATTTAAATAATATCGAACTTCGGTCGATATATTTATTTTTTCAACAAAATTTATCAGTTAAAGCGGTCAACCAACCGACTTCAACCGAAAAATTGCAGCCATCTCGGTCGCAACACCTTAGTGACCACTATCCCGCCGGAAATCAGTCGGTTTTCCTATATTTCCGACCAATTTCGGTCGGTTTTGGTGGACGATTTTTGGCATCTTTCTAGTAGTGCCTCCGTTTCAATTTAGATGAAATAGTTTGACTCGGCACGAAGTTTAAGAAAAAAAAAGAAGATTTTTGAACTTGTGGTCTTAAAAGCTTTGTGGGATCATGATATTTTTGTGGTTATAAAAGCTTTTTCTTAAGGGTATAATGGATAAAATGAAGAGTTTAAAGTTGAATAATTTTTAAATGTAGATATGTGTCATTTATTTTGGAACAGACTAAAAAAGAAAGTACCTCATCTAATTTGAAACAGCGGGAGTAGTAATTGAGAATTTAAAAGCACTGTTGATAGGGCAACTAGCATGAAGCTTCTGATTATGGTGCTCAAAAATCCCAAAATAGGTGGTGAAAGATGATCTGGTTGATGCCTATGAAAGACAGTAGTATATGAAGGATCATATGACTTTGCCTTATATATATATGTCCTTGTGCTGTACTAATAATTTGAGACCAAATGATTTAGTCATTGACCTCCTTGGACTAAAGATACATAAATCTGAGTTTTAGCATGGTAAATAGTGTATGAATCTAATCACGGGAAGAAAAATAGATGCTAGAAGAAATTGCTTGGTGAAGGTATGTTTGGAACTGGTGAATTATGTGACAGTCTCCACTCCCTAGTCTCTTTTTCAAATCTAATCTTCATTTTTAATATAGGGTCTCCACTCCCTAGTTGATTTTATTTTAGACAAAGGGTTCCAACTCCCTAGTCTCCTTTCCAACACAGGTTATCCACTCTCTAGTTGATTTGATTTTAACTGCAGGGTACACCACTCCCTAATATTATTGCCAATATAGGCTATATCTTTTCATGGCCACATTTTCCCAACATAAGGTACACAAAATTTTCAGTTAAGACATATTTTTGACAATAAAGGAACATCATAAAAAAAAAAGCAACAAAAAAATAAAATCATCATGATCTTTTCAAGGTACACCTTTTCCGACCTTTTATTGCTTTCAATAAAGTAGTTTAAAATTTTGTTACAATAACTCACGAAATTTTCGTAGTGAAAACTATGGCAGAAAAATTTGGTTCTTTTGCTTGTTTTAGGTGTCTGAGCTGGTTTTACCTCGAGGCACAGGGTTCGAGATGACCAAAAGAAGAAGTCTCAATCCAAAAAAAAAGAAAATAAGAAAAGAAGTGAATCTAAAATGCAAAAGCAGATGAAAAGATGTGGACTGCTCAAGACATGGCTGAAGTCGCGAGCATTGCATTTCCTGTTTTGATCAGAAGAAGCCTTAGAAGAATGAACTAACACCTGCAGTTTGCAAGCATCAAGGTTCAGATCAGAGTCCGCGTGAAGGACCAGTCAAGATTCAAAATCAAGTTTCAAAAGACTTATAGATGGGAATCTTGTAACTCATTGCTGATAGGCTTGTTTAGTTTCTTTTAATTTTGATGTAATAATAGGACCACGGGCCGGAACTTCGACGGAACCTCACTCGACTCTGCAACTCACCATTCCATTACTTTCCTTGAACTACACGCAACCTGATTCTCTTATGATCGGGGATATGTAGGCCGTCCAAAATCAGGACTCGGTTGTACCATTTCTTTTGTTCGTTTTTCGTTTTGAATAAAGATTTAGTCAAAAATTAGTCACATGGCTCGCCTTGTCTTTGCCTGAAAACTCTTCATGTTTCCAAGCAAAGAAGGGCAGCTGTGAGCACCTAATTTTTTATCATATTTAGATTTTTTATCACTTTTAATATTTGAATTATTTTTGAGTTTAATCTTGATATTTTAGCTTTTGTTTCACCTTTTTATAGGTTTCATTTGAGAAAATTAAAAACTACAAAAAGAGTTACATTTTTTAGAGTATTAGTTTTATTTTTCATTTACAAAGAAAGAAAAGTTTCCAAAAAAATATAGTTTTATCTAGTTTTAGTGTAATTTTTAAGTTAGAGGCTTTCAATAAATAAATTTGAGTTTGTAGTACTTTTACCTTGCTATTTCTAATTTAGTAGGAAAAGATTCTATTTTTCTCATCCTTTGAAAGATAATCAAAAAAAAGAAAAATGAAGAACCAATGGAAAATCACTGCCTAGCGTAACTAATTTGATTCCATTCCCCACCATACTCACTATCATATAGACACATACTCAGTAGTACACATGCACGTGATCTCACGTTCCCAACACCTTACTAATTCTCATCCTTTCTCCCCAAGATATCCACATAATACTTGTACTATATAACAACTAAGAGGACACCTGAAAATGGGGAGGGCACCTGAGACAAAAAAAATAGG
>MCJB01002256.1:0-25274 GCA_002018475.1 Nicotiana obtusifolia | reverse complement strand
AGGGATCCTCTAGTGAGTCTAAATTAGAGAGCATGCTTGAAGGAATATTACAAAACCAAGAAAAGTCTGATAATTCCATGAAGAACATGACTGAATTGGTTGGCTCTCACACTGCGGCGATTCAAAAGCTGGAATTGCAAATGAGAGATATTTCTCATGAGCAATATCCATAGCAGAAGGGAACACTTCCTAGTGATACGATTGCAAATCCAAAGGGAACTGGAAGTGGCCCAACTTCCCATATCATGGCTATCACTACCAGGAGTGGTAAGACTTTGCAAAGAAGGGATGAGCAAGCAGTCGATGTGGAAGAAATTCAAAAAGGGGTCGAAGTTGAAAAACCTAATGTTGCTGAAGTAAACAAAAATCCAAAAGTTGTGCAAAACCGAGATGAGACCCAAGAAGGGATAAAGGACAAGGCAGAAGAAACATCAAACATTCTTCCACCAATTCCTAGACCCCCTCCTCCTTTCCCTCAAAGAATTACGAGAAAAGTTGACGACAACAAGTTTGAGAAGTTCTATGACATTCTCAAGCAGTTATCGGTAAATATACCATTCTTGGAGGCTTTCCAAGAAATGCCGGGGTTTGCCAAGTATCTAAAGGATCTGATCACAAAGAAGAGAACCACCAAGAATGAGGTGGTGAATATGACTCACCGGGTCTCTATCATTGCTACAAATCCAATCCAGAAGAAAGACGACCCAGGAGCATTTACTATCCCGTGCACTATTGGAGTGCAAGACTTCGAAGGCACTGTGTGACAATGGGGCCAGCATCAATCTAATGCCACTTGCAATCTACAAACAAGCTAGACTAGGAATGCCAAGGCCGACGAGCATGAGGTCGCAGATGGCTGACCGTTCAATCAAAAGACCAGTCGGTATTATAGATGATGTGATTGTGAAAGTTGAAAATTTCATAATCCACCTGACTTTGTGATCCCTGATTGTGCTGTGGACAAAGAAATCCCTATTATATTGGGGAGACCATTCTTAGCTACTGGAAGAGCACTTATGGATTCAGAGCGTAATGAAATCAAGTTCCGGGTGAACAACGAAGAAGTTACCTTCCAAGCTAGTAAGGGTATGAAATTACCAACCGAATACGAGAGCATTTCACTAATCGGTATTATCGATGAAGTTGATGAGGCTGTTGAGATGAAAATGGAAGAGCAATGCCTAGATGAAGCACTGGCAGCGATATTGGTGAATTTCGATGATAATGATAAGGAAGGCTTTATGGAGTCGGTGAATGCATTAGAAGGACGTGGCTCTTACTCATATAATCCACCAAAACTGTCCCTAGATTTGGAGAATAGAGCTACACCTCCTGCAAAGCCATCCATTATCGAACCACCTCAATTAGAGCTCAAACCACTTCCGTCGCATTTGAGGTATAAATTTCTTGGCTTGAATAATACTTTACCAGTAATTGTTTCTTCGTTGTTGAATGATGTGCAGGTAGAGCAGTTGCTGCAAGTGTTGAAGGAACACAGACAAGCCATCGGTTGGACAATTGCGGACATTCGGGGAATCCCTGCTGGAATTTGTGAGCACAAGATTCAAATAGAAAATGGGACAAAACCGAGTGTGGAGCACCAGCAACGGCTGAATCCATCATTGCAGGAAGTTGTGAAGAAAGAGATAATCAAATGGCTGGACGTTGGGGTAGTCTACCCAATTGCCGATAGTTCATGGGTGAGCCCGGTGCAATGCGTGCCAAAGAAAGGAGGCATGACTGTGGTCAAGAATGAAAAGAACAAGCTGATTCCAACAAGGACAGTAACCAGATGGCGGGTATGCATGGATTACAGAAAAATCAATAGCGCCACATGCAAGGACCACTTCCCTATGCCTTTTATTGATCAAATGCTTAATCGGCTAGCCGGAAAGTCCTTCTATTGCTTCCTCGACGGATACTCCGGGTATAATAAGATCAATATAGCTTTGGAGGACCAGGAGAAGACAACGTACACATGCCCATATGGAACATTCGCTTTCAGTCGAATGCCATTCGGCTTATGCAATGCTCCAGCCACCTTCCAGAGATGTATGATGTCTATATTTTCTGATATGGTAGAGGATTTCCTTGAGGTCTTTATGGATGATTTCTCGGTAGTCAGGGAAAATTTTGAGCACTGCCTGAAAAATCTGAAACAAGTGCTAAAGCGATGCGAAGAGACAAACCTTGTACTAAACTGGGAGCCACTTCATGGTGGATGAAGGTATTGTGTGGGACATAAAATCTCAAGGCATGGCATAGAGGTGGATAAATCATCTCCAAACTCCCTCCACCCACATCAGTAAAAGGTGTCCGTAGCTTTTTGGGGCATGCTGGATTCTACAGGCGATTCACTAAGGACTTCTCAAAGATTGCAAACCCAATGTGCAAACTCCTAGAGAAGGATGCAAAGTTCGTCTTTGATGAAAAATGCCGCGCAGCTTTTGAGGAACTGAAAACAAAGCTCACCACGGCACCCATTATTGTCACACCTGATTGATCGCTGCCCTTTGAGCTTATGTGTGACGCTAGCGGTGTAGCTATTGGAGTTATGCTGGGACAAAGACACAATAAGGTTCTTCACCCAATATATTATGCTAGCAAGACACTTAATGGGGCGCAGATGAATTACACTGTAACCGAGCAGAAACTGCTAGCCATTGTGTACGCATTCGAAAAGTTCCATGCATATCTATTGGGCTCTAAAGTGATTGTGTACACGGATCATACAGCTCTCCGTTATTTGATGGCGAAGAAAGATGCAAAGCCACGACTAATCCGATGGGTGTTACTGCTGCAAGAATTCAATTTCGAAGTTATGGATCGCAAGGGAACACAAAACCAAGTGGCAGATCACTTATCTAGACTGGAAGAATCAGGGAGAAAAAAAGAAGAGCTGGAGATAAATGACTCATTTCCAGATGAACATATACTGATGGTATCCAATTCATTTGCACCGTGGTATGCAGACATCGCCAAATACATTATCAGCGATCTTATTCCGGAAGGGTTGGAATCATACAAACGGAAGAAGTTCTTGAGGGATTGTCGCAACTATTATTGGGAAGAACCATTCTTATTCCGTGTCTGTGCTGATAACATAATTAGAAGATGCGTGCCTGAGGAAGAAATGCTACAGATTCTGAAAGCTTGTCATGACTCACCGGTTGGGGGTCATCACGGGGGTAACAGAACAGCTGCAAAGATTTTGGAGTGTGGGTATTACTGGCCGACTATTTATCAGGATGCTAATCAGTTGGTGAAGTCTTGCGACCAATGCCAACGACAGGGCCCAATTTCGAGGAGGCATGAGATGCCTATGAACTTTGTTATGGAAATCGAACTATTCAATGTTTGGG
The DNA here is from genome assembly GCA_002018475.1 of Nicotiana obtusifolia. NCBI lineage: Eukaryota > Viridiplantae > Streptophyta > Magnoliopsida > Solanales > Solanaceae > Nicotiana > Nicotiana obtusifolia. The sequence continues at coordinate 21,912 of MCJB01002256.1, read as the reverse complement.
GTATTGACTTCATGGGCCCTTTCATAAGATCATGTGGGATGAAATACATCCTAGTAGCTATGGACTATGTGTCCAAATGGGTAGAAGCCGTTGCCTTACCAAACAACGAAGCTCGGAGTGTGACCGCATTTCTAAAGAAGAATATTTTCACCCGGTTTGGCACCCCGAGAGCCATTATCAGCGATGGAGGTTCACACTTCTGTAACAGAGTCTTTAAAGGTCTCCTTGACAAGTATGGGGTTAAGCATAAGGTTGCCACACCTTATCATCCACAATCGAGCGGCCAAGTTGAAGTATCCAACAGGGAGATCAAGAGCACTCTATCAAAGACGGTGAACGCAAATAGGACCGATTGGTCAAGAAAGCTAGATAATGCTCTATGGGTATATCGTACAGCTTACAAGACTCCTATCGGTACATCCCCGTATCGGTTAATCTTTGGAAAGGCGTGCCATTTACCCGTAGAACTCGAGCATAAGGCTATGTGGGCCTTAAAGAGATTAAACATGGACTGGGCGGAGGCCGGAGCTCTAACGCTGGCACAGTTAAATGAAATGGAGGAATTCCGTCTTCATGCTTATGAGAGTGCAGCAGTTTATAAAGAATGAATGAAATTCGTCCATGATACAAAGATCTTGAAAAGAGAGTTTAAGGCAGGGGACCTGGTGTTGCTGTTCAATTCAAGACTAAAATTATTTCCGGGGAGACTGAAGTCTAAATGGTCTGGACCATTTAATGTTGTTGATGTCTCTTTTTTTGGAGCTGTTGAATTAGCATCGAAGGATGGGCTCCGGACTTTCAAGGTTAATGGGCAAAGAATCAAGCATTACTTGGGAGTAGATGGAGAAAAACATGTGGTAGAGCAGCTGGCTCTAAAAGATGATCAAATCCCAACTACAGAATGATTGCAGAAGCACCCTAGCCTCGTCGTGCCGCGATATTAAATCAAGCGCTTCATGGGAGGCAACCCATGTGTGTTATCATTAGCTTTTGTTTGTGTTGTATTTTTATTTATTTAGAATTCAATATCACATTTGTACTTAGGGCTATTTGAAGGGTTTTAGAATGCAGGAATGTGACGAAAGGATACAGGAACTGAAGAGGAATGTTTGAAACTGCAAAAAAACATCAAGGTGAAAAATGCTACACAAATGCGATCGCATTTGAGATATGCGAACCGCATTTGTGCCGCAAACAGAAACTTGAGCAAATATATTGGGCATAAATACGAAGAAGCTCAACAGTTTGCAGTTCGCATTTGAGTTATGCGAACCGCATTCTCACCGCAAACAAAGACAGAGAATTCAGCTCAAAAGTCTGATAAAAATGCGGTGGAAACTCCTACTTTGTGGTTCGCATTTCAATTATGCGGAACTTAAATCATCGCATAATTGCTAGGTATGTGTTTGCATTCCCTCCTTTTCTAAATCCTTCAATCTAAGTATATAAAAGAAAAATACATAAACAAACAAAAAGAGAAGAGAAAACGGCAACAGAGAAAGACCTCCGACGAACATCACCGGAAAAGTAAAAGTGCAAGTTCACCAAACCTCAAAGAGTTGATTCACCTTTGTCCTAAGAGCTACAATCTTCTTCACAAGGTATGTGCATCCTTTGCTCCGTCTTAAATTCTTATGTCGCAAGACTAGGGTTTATAACTCAGTAAAGTTTCTTGATTCTTTGGGATGGAAGATAGAAATCTAGGGTTTTCTTGCTTGAGGGATGAACATACTTGGATATTTGAAGGTATTTGCGGTCCACAAACTAAAAATGTGGACCGCAATATGACCGCATCCGTAAACCCTAGGTATCTGAGGAAGACAACATATGCAGTGAATCTGCGATCGCATAATCAATATGCGAACCGCAGAGCCACCACAAACACAGCCAGAACATTTGGTTAGCACTGGTGAACTCTGCGGTGATTATGCGATCTCATATCTCGCTTTGCGATGAGTTTGCGATCGCATTTGTGTGTATCCAACAGGCATATGCTCGACAATAATCTGCGATGGATTTGCGATTCGCATAGTGTTTATGCGATTCGCAGAATCCACCGCATAATGCCCTCTACTTGTCACATAGAAGAATGCGACGTGTTTGCGGTTCGCATAGTGGTTATGCGACCGCGAACCACGCCGCATTTATGTAACTCTTTGGTCATTTCTCCTGTTTTGCTTTTCTCAAATGCTGATAATGTCACTGACATCTCCCACTTATGCAGATATGGCAGCCAAAAAGCATTCTGCAAAGAGAGGGCCATCCTCCGCTTCAACCTCAGTACCACCCAAACGGGCAAGAAAGGAATCAACTGTACCTAACCCCTCCCAGTCAAATGAGGAGGACTGCGTACCGGAAGTTGATTTAGTAGCTGAGGCCCGAAGGAAACGAGGTTATGACCTTCAGCTTCGTTTTTGGGTTGAAGGTTCAAGATCTTTGTTCAGGGAAGCGCTCACAAAGAGAAGGATCTTGGGGAAGAAAAAGTTAAGCTTGAACGGGCTTCAGGACCAGTACCCTCATATTCTCGAAAACATCAAAACGAGAAAATGGGAGTACTTCACTACAGACCCCAAGGAATATAATGAGTCAATGGTCCGGGAATTCTATGCGTCTTATGGAGCTTCACGAACAGGGTATCATAGACGCAACCGAATATTCACCGGCATCGTCCACGTTCGAGGGAAGACTGTGTTTTGTGAAAGCAAACATATCAATGAACTCTACTTCCCTGACTGGGAATCGGGCACAGCTGAGTACGATGCAAAGTACTCCAACAAAGAGAACGAACGTGGATGGATAGCATCCATCATTGCCAAGGGGACTCCTGCCTGGATCAGTCCTAGAAAGAAAATTTACAAAGAAGACCTCACAAGGGAGGGCAAATATTGGCTCAACTTCGTCACCTCCCATTTAATACCCTCCAGGAATGAAATAGATATCAGCATTGAGAAGGCCCTTCTCATTGCATGTACAATGACGGGTATTAAAATTGATGTGGCGAGTCTTATCTTCCAGGAAATTGGCATCCGGGCTACGCGGCGGGCCACATCACTTCCCTTCCCAAGTTTGATCACAACCCTCTGCCAAGAGGTGAATGTCCCATTCTTACCACAACAAGACAAACTCGGGAGGTCTACGAGAGATATAGATATCACTCGTATAAGTGATTCGGTTGCCCCACCAGTGACCCCAATTGAGGACATTGACTCCCAGAATCTCCTGTCTCCCCAAGATCCTGACACCTCCACTGTTGCTGAAGAAACTGCACCCTCATCTACCACTGGTCCATTTGCCTCACACCTGCCAACCATTTCAAGACTCGGTCTAATTGCTTATCATGCAAATTCTAAGGTAGGCCAACTCTTGAAGACATTGCCCCACCTGATTAAACAGGCCCTGACTCTGATGGAAACGTCAGTGACCGCTCTCCAACAACAACAATTAGCGTTCGGAGATAGGTTGAAAAACCTTGAGTCTAGGGTTGAAATAATCAAAAGAAGTGAGGTGAGGGGTTTGCCCCAACTGCGGGAGGAAGTACAATCCATGAGGACCGACCTCCAAAAGATGAAAAATCTGGAGTTTGATATATCATCTCTCCTCCCCAACGAGGGTGACCAGGGTGTTGGCCGTGCTGCATCAGATTTGGGCCTGGACTTCACGACACTAATGGCAGACATCGCACCTTCATCTGCTAAAGTGTCTCAGCCTCCCGCCCCTACAGTCCAGGTCGATTCTACTGATGACGAGACATCGGAGTGGTCATCAGATTTCGAAGGGGACGAATTAGAGGAGGCCAGTTCAGAGTTCGATGAGGGTGCAACCCCTAAGAAAAAAGGAAAAGAAATTGTTGTGCCAACTGTGGAGGAGTAACAAGAGCAATCAAACATCGAGAAGGCCATTCAGCAATCGCTAGCAGATAGGGCTGCCAGGACACGGCCACCAGCGGGAGAAGCTAGCAGCTCAGTGGCCTCACCACCTGCTCTAGACTAGTCTCACATCCCTCCTACAGCTCCGAAGGAGACCTAGGCCACTGCATCTCTTCGCGCGATTGCGCCCCCAGGGAGCCCCTTGTACTCTATATTTCTTTTTATACATTGGGGACAATGCATGTGTTTAAGTTGGGGGTGGTAGCCTTATATCCTTGTTTTGTCTGTATATTTGATTTATTTTTGGGCATGTTTACTGACATTTGGTAACTGTACATTATATAGTAATGATTCATGATTGATGTATATATGTTGTTATAATTAAATAGTTAGCAATAAAATCCCCTTGTTTTTTCTTCTGCCGGGTTCTTTTTCAAGGGTGTGATAGTAGAACCGGGCCTATGAATATGAAGTAGATTGACCAGGATGGTACGTTTGTTGAGTATCAAGTATGTAAACCTGTGTGAGTAAACCCTTGTAACAAATCAATTATGTGAATTTGAGGCTCACTCGGTAACTCTAGGTCTACTTAGAATTGTGTATGTGTACATGAGGAAAGCCTCGAGTGACTAAATGTGTACTCTAAAGCTGTAAACTATGTTAACCGAACAGTTTGCGTGCCAATGTGTGTGAGCTTCTTGTTTTGATAGTTCATGTGTTCACTGCGGCTATCTAGAACTTGCCCGGTTGGTTTTTCAACGCCTATCATACGTACACTGAGTTAGAGAAATGATCTTAGGCTTTCTTTGATTATTGATGAAACCTTTCTAGCCTTTTCAGCTTACATGTGCATAATGAATATCACTAGTACCCTATTTGAGCCTTGTAGCCTTTTCCTTGGCCTCCGCATTACTAACTTATCCCATTCATAAAACATGGCAAAAAGGGAGCTTGAGAATGAAATAAAGAGGTGTGGAAAGTGGGGTCCAATGCGGGAACGTAATGCCATTGAGGCCATGGGGTCAAAAAGAAACAAAAGGTTAAAAGAAAGAAGAATGTAATTAGTGTTCAAAGAGGAAGTAGCCACTAGCATCTAAATATATATCCTACCCTTCCTTAAACCGACATCACAAGCTTACAAAGTCCTTATGTGATCTCCAACCGAGTGTTCTTATGACTAGGCGATGAATTAAAATAAGGCAAGCCTATGGTGTGGCATGGGGTGACACTTGAAATTTTGTTCTGAGAGTGAGTTTACTTGCACTTTAGTCCCTTTGTATTGCTATGATAAATATTGTGAGAGTGGGACTTTCTTTCCAGTGAGGGCACATACACTGCTAGGTTGATAATAAGTTGAGCTTTGAGTAAGGCATAGGTGTATTCAACTGAAGGTAGCCTTTAGTTACTTTGTTGAGGCTCAAAGTTCACTAATTGATTGGTTGTCTTTGAACATATTAATGATTTGGGGAAGGGGGGTACAGTGCTCAAAGAGTTATACTTGAGATACTAACAACAACCACTGTCTGCGGTCAGTACTGCTTCATGTTTGATAAGTAGAGTCTAGACTAGGATAGTAGCGTTTGAGTTGCTTGAGGACAAGATAGAGTTTAAGTTGGGGGTGTTGATGTGCCGGGTAATTTCGGCACATTTTGATACTATTTGTTTAAAGTTTAACTTGTTTACTTGCTAATTCTCATGATACTTATGTAATTTTAGTGTATTTGCAGAATAACAAGTGTCAGGACCCAGAAGAACAGAAAAGAGTTCAAAAAGTTAGCTGAAGACAAGAAGAGAAGTTAAAAGCATCACGAGTAGAAGTATGCGGTCACAAACTGAAAATGCGAACCGCATATTCCACAGGCAGATCGCATTTCAGGACAGAACTATAGGCCAATCTTCATGTCGAGAATGCGGTCGCAAATGTGACCGCAAAACAGGAATGCGAACCGCGAAATAGCCAGGTGCAATCGCAAATACAAACAATGTTTTGGGTTAAAATCAGAGTGGAGAATGCGATCGCATATCGCGATTGCATAATCAACATGCGAACCGCGAATCAAAACGCGATGGGAGCAAAATTTTCTGGTGGAGTTTGCGACGGACGATGATGATTTGCGGTCCACATTTCTGTTCTGCGACAGAAATGCGGTCCGCATTATTTCAACAAGGGCAAATCTGACCGACATTCGCCTCAGGTTTTGGGCCTCTATAGATAGGTTTTATAGGGTTTTGTGAAGAGATTCTTGTCAGAACTTAGAGTACAAAGTACGGCAATTGACTATTTTGAATTCTTAGAAGCTTTTGGGGATCAAATACCTTCTATTTTTGTAAGATGATATCAATTACTCTTCATTGTCCTTTAATTATCAGCATGTGTAACAAAATTCAAACGCTGAGGTTGTTAACCCTAGATGGGTAGAATGTTGTTGAGATTTTGATATTGAATCCAATTCCGAAGGAATCTTGCTATTTATTTATTTCTTGTTCTTCAGTTAATCGTTAGTGGTTGCAAACATTAACGAATGCCAATTAACTCTAACTTATCTTGGAAAAGTGAGATAGAGTTTGGTAGAAATAAATAACAAAAACTCAAGGTTTTAAACCTTGTTTAACAAAATCGCTTAGGAATAAGTAGGTTTTGATTTGGCTCTTAATTGGTTGTTCTTGAGATCGACTCTTTTGTATTCGGGAGAATCGTAGAGATGATACATTATCCAAATATTGGGAAATATTGGGTAGTAAATTAAACATCAATTGCATATCAAGAAAGGAATTCAATATTAATATCAAGAACATTCTACTACATTAAGGGGGACACAACCTTTGTCTCTTACATTTATATTTTTAACATTCACACTATAAAAATTAGTTTTCAGTTTTCGTTTACTTATATATTCAACACTTCTTTATTCTATTTGACGTACTTGATAGAATTACGACTTAGTCAAGTATTACATTAATTAGACAATAGTTTCACAACTATTCCCTATGGGATTCGACCCCAACCTCGTTGGGTTACTATATTTGACATCGATCGCTTACACTATTATTAAGGTGTAATTTGAGCGAACAGTAATAGAAATTTCTATAATAAACCAAGGTAGATACATAACTACCGAAAACCGATAGCACATGTCATAAGCTCTATTGAGTTTGCTAGAAAATCTCTAAGTACAACAGTTCTAGAATATAAAAAAATAGCAGAATGTAATATTTCAGAAGGTGACTTCGAGGCCTACGAACGCGACAATAGGTATACCTTAAAGTCTCCACAGAAATACTTGATCACAGCGGTACCCAGTAAGTATCAAGAATAACCTCGGTGGAGTAGTGACGAGGAACAGTCAAGACACCTACTAGATATAATAATATTTACATGTTTGAATTTTGATACTAACATGGAACAATATAAAGCTAAACATGGTAAGAATGGTGCTACAATACTTACAATAAGATCTAGAAGCAACAATTAGCGCCAAGGAAGAAGCAGGTAATAACGCCGTAGAGTAAGCTGAATACAGTTAAAGTCCGGTAAAACCAAGTAAGGAAAAACACAAGTAACAAACCAATAAACAACCGCTTTCACACAATATTTGTATAAGAATTTTCCTGAGGTGCTACACCTCATAACCACAATTCGGGGGTCCCAACTCACGAACCTTAATTACATGGCATCTTGTGCCCACATTAAAATTCATAACTGCACGGACAACTCATGCGCTACACGGACAACTCATGTGTCAATACCACTAGTACCTCATATCTTCACGGACAAGTCACGTGCTAAGAGAGTGACAATATCTCGTATTCGCCCCGAGAAGTCACCTGCTAGCAATAACAATACCTCATATCCGCATGGACAACTCATGTGCCAATAACACAACTCTCACATAGAAGGCAAGTATACGAGAATTCATGTAAATGATGAATAATGATCAAGTTCATCTTCTTAAACCGATATGAGTGATTAATTACGTATATGCTTGAGCATGTGTTCTACCACAGCTCGAGTCAGCAAGTAAGATAAGAGACAATGAATGGCACATAGGAGCTACTATTGGTTCCTCAGCTATTGCTCTGGCAAGTGCTTTAGCTGTAGCACATGCTCCTCCTCGGCCTCTACCTTTTCCTCACCCCGGCCCCTAGCGACACCGGCTCTAGGTAAGCATCATCCGTAGCTGCAGCTCGTGTTCTCACCAGCTATGAGAGAATAGAATGACGAAGGCTCAAACTCCAAAATCAATGAACTCGCACGATAGGAATGAAAGAGTGAAGTTTCTTAATAGTTCCGTAGCCTTTCGAAGATAAGTACAGATGTCTCCGTGCCGATCCTCAAGACTCTACTAAACTTTTTTATGACTCGTAGCACCCATGAACCTAGACTCCGATACCAACTTGTCACGACCGAAAATCCCTCTTTAGGAATGGTGATGGACCAAGTCTCTAAAACTGGGTAAGGCTAACACTTGCCGAATTAATAATCGATTTTAACCAATTTACTTTTAGGCATGCAATATAAATTTCTATAATAAACCAAGGTAGATACATAACTACCAAAAACCGATAGCACATGTCATAAGCTCTTTTGAGTTTGCTAGAAAATCTCTAAGTACAACTGTTCCAGATTATAAATAAATAGCAGAAAGTAATATTTCAGAAGGTGACTTCGAGGCTTACGAATGCGATTATAGGTATACCTTAAAGTCTCCACAGAAATACTTGATCAGCTATCTAATTACCAGCGCACTACAAATTACTTGGATCGGCACAAAAATGTGCAAAAAGCGTGGCGTGAGTACACCACAGCGGTTCCGAGTAAGTATCGAGAATAACCTCGGTGGAATATTGACGAGGAACAGTCAAGACACCTACTTGACATAATAACATTTACATGTTTGAATTTTGATACAAACATGGAACAATATAAAACTAAACATGGTAAGAATGATGCTACAATACTTACAATAAGATCTAGAAGCAACAATTAGCGACAAGGAAGAAGCAGGTAATAACGCCGTAGAGTAAGCTGAATACAGTTAAAGTCCGGTAAAACCAAGTAAGGAAAAACACAAGTAACAAACCAATAAACAACCGCTTTCACACAATATTTGTATAAGAATTTTCCTGAGGTGCTACACCTCGTAACCAATATTCGGGGGTCCCAAGTCGCAAACCTTAATTACTTGGCATCTTGTTCCCTCATTAAAATTCATAACTGCACGGACAACTCATGCGCTACACGGACAACTCACGTGTCAATACCACTAGTACCTCATATCTTCACGGACAACTCACGTGCTAGGAGAGTGACAATATCTCGTACCCGCCCCGAGAAATCACGTGCTAGCAATAACAATNACTAAACTTGCTTATGACTCGTAGCACCTATGAACCTTGACTCCTAAACCAACTTGTCACGACCGAAAATCCCTCTTTAGGAATGGTGATGGACCTAGTCTCTAACATTGGGTAAGCCAAACACTTACCGAATTAATAATCGATTTTAACCATTTAACTATTAAGAATGTAATAGAAATTTCTACAATAAACCAAGGTAGATACATAACTACCGAAAACCAATAGCACATGTCATAAGCTCTATTGAGTTTGCTAGAAATATCTCTAAGTACAACTGTTCCACAACATAAATAAATAGTAGAAAGTAATATTTCAGAAGGTGACTTCGAGGCCTACGAACGCGACAATAGGTATACCTTAAAGTCTCCACAACAATACTTGATCCGCTATCTAATGACCAGCGCACTACAAAGTACTTGAATCGGCACAAAAATGTGCAAAAAGCGTGGCGTGAGTACACCACAGCGGTACCCAGTAAGTATCAAGAATAACCTCGGTGGAGTAGTGTCGAGGAACAGTCAAGACACCTACTAGACATAATAACCTGTACATGTTTGAATTTTGATACTAACATGGAACAATATAAAGCTAAACATGGTAAGAATGGTGCTACAATACTTACAATAAGATCTAGAAGCAACAATTAGCGACAAGGAAGAAGCAGGTAATAACGCCGTAGAGTAAGCTGAATACAGTTAAAGTCCGGTAAAACCAAGTAAGGAAAAACACAAGTAACAAACCAATAAACAACCACTTTCACACAATATTTGTATAAGAATTTTCCTGAGGTGCTACACCTCATAACCACTATTCGGGGGTCCCAAGTCGCAAACCTTAATTACTTGGCATCTTGTGCCCACATTAAAATTCATAACTGCACGGACAACTCATGCGCTACACGGACAACTCACGTGTCAATACCACTAGTACCTCATATCTTCACGGACAACTCACGTGCTAGGAGAGTGACAATATCTCGTATCCGCCCCGAGAAATCACGTGCTAGCAATAACAATACCTCATATCCGCATGGACAACTCATGTGCCAATAATACAACTCTCACATAGAAGGCAAGTATACGAGAATTCATGTAAATGATCAATAATGATCAAGTTCATCTTCTTAAACCGATATGAGTGATTAATTACGTATATGCTTGTGCATGTGTTCTACCACAGCTAGAGTCAGCAAGTAAGATAAGAGACAATGAATGACACATAGGAGCTACTATTGGTTCCTCAGCTTATGCTCTGGCAAGTGCTTTAGCTGTAGCACATGCTCCTCCTCGACCTCTACCTTTGCCTCCACCCCGGCCCCTAGCGACACCGACTCTAGGTAAGCATCATACGTAGCTGCAGCTCGTGTTCTCACCATCTATGAGAGAATAGAATGACGAAGGCTCAAACTCCAAAATCAATGAACTCGCACGATAGGAATGAAAGAGTGAAGTTTCTTAATAGTTCCGTAGCCTTTCGAAGATAAGTACAGATGTCTCCTTGCCGATCCTCAAGACTCTACTAAACTTTCTTATGACTCGTAGCACCCATGAACCTAGACTCCGATACCAACTTGTCACGACCGAAAATCCCTCTTTAGGAATGGTGATGGGTCAAGTCTCTAAAACTGGGTAAGGCTAACACTTGCCGAATTAATAATCGATTTTAACCAATTTACTGTTAGGCATGTAATATAAATTTCTATAATAAACCAAGGTAGATACATAACTACCCAAAACCGATAGCACATGTCATAAGCTCTATTGAGTTTGCTAGAAAATCACTAAGTACAACTGTTCCAGATTATAAACAAATAGCAGAAAATAATATTTCAGAAGGTGACTTCGAGGCCTACGAATGCGACAATAGGTATACCTTAAAGTCTCCACAGAAATTCTTGATCAGCGATCTAATTACCAGCGCACTACAAAGTACTTGGATCGGCACAAAAATGTGCAAAAAGCATAGCATGAGTACACCACAGCAGTACCCAGTAAGTATCAAGAATAACCTCGGTGGAGTAGTGACGAGGAACAGTCAAGACACCTACTGGACATAATAACCTGTATATGTTTGAATTTTGAAACTAACGGGGAACAATATAAAGCTAAACATGGTAAGAATGATGCTACAATACTTGCAATAAGATCTAGAAGCAACAATTAGCAACAAGGAACAAACAAGTAATAACGCCTTAGAGTAAGCTGAATACAGTTAAAGTCCGGTAAAACCAAGTAAGGAAAAACACAAGTGACAAACCAATAAACAACCACTTTCACACAATATTTGTATAAGAATTTTCCTGAGGTGCTACACCTCATAACCAATATTCGGGGGTCCCAAGTCGCAAACCTTAATTACTTGGCATCTTGTGCCCTCATTAAAATTCATAACTCCACGGACAACTCATGCGCTACACGGACAACTCACGTGTCAATACCACTAGTACCTCATATCTTCACGGACAACTCACGTGCTAGGAGAGTGACAATATCTCGTATCCGCCCCGAGAAATCACGTGCTAGCAATAACAATACCTCATATCCGCATGGACAACTCATGTGCCAATAATACAACTCTCACATAGAAGGCAAGTATACGAGAATACATGTAAATGATCAATAATGATCAAGTTCATCTTCTTAAACCGATATGAGTGATTAATTACGTATATGCTTGTGCATGTGTTCTACCACAGCTAGAGTCAGCAAGTAAGATAAGAGACAATGAATGACACATAGGAGCTACTATTGGTTCCTCAGCTTATGCTCTGGCAAGTGCTTTAGCTGTAGCACATGCTCCTCCTCGGCCTCTACCTTTGCCTCTAACCCGGCACCTGGCGACACCGACTCTAGGTAAGCATCATCCGTAACTGCAGCTCGTGTTCTCACCATCTATGAGAGAATAGAATGACGAAGGCTGAAACTCCAAAATCAATGAACTCGCACGATAGGAATGAAAGAAGTGAAGTTTCCTAATAATTCCGTAGCCTTTCAAAGATAAGTACAGACGTCTCCATGCCGATCCTCAAGACTCCACTAAACTTGCTTATGACTCGTAGCACCTATGAACCTTGACTCCTAAACCAACTTGTCACAACCGAAAATCCCTCTTTAGGAATGGTAATGGACCTAGTCTCTAACATTGGGTAAGCCAAACACTTACCGAATTAATAATCGATTTTAACCATTTAACTATTAAGAATGTAATAGAAATTTCTATAATAAACCAAGGTAGATACATAACTACCGAAAACCGATAGCACATGTCATAAGCTCTATTGAGTTTGCTAGAAATATCTCTAAGTACAACTGTTCCACAACATAAATAAATAGTAGAAAGTAATATTTCAGAAGGTGACTTGGAGGCGTACGAACGCGACAATAGGTATACCTTAAAGTCTCCACAACAATACTTGATCCGCTATCTAATGACCAGCGCACTCCAAAGTACTTGGATCGGCACAAAAATATGCAAAAAACGTAATCTGAGTACACCACAGCGGTACCCAGTAAGTATTAAGTATAAGAGGAAGTGTCAAGACACCTACTAGACATAATAACCTGTAGATGTTTGAATTTTGATACTAACAGGGAACAATATAAAGCTAAACATGGTAAGAATGATGCTACAATACTTGCAATAAGAACTAGAAGCAACAATTAGCAACAAGGAACAACCAGGTAATAACGCCGTAGAGTAAGCTGAATACAGTTAAAGTCTGGCAAAACCAAGTAAGGAAAAACACAAGTGACAAACAAATAAACAACCGCTTTCACACAATATTTGTATAAGAATTTTCCTGAGGTGCTACACCTCATAACCACAATTCGGGGGTCCCAAGTCACGAACCCTAATTACTTGGTATCTTGTGCCCATATTGAAATTCATAACTGCACGGACAACTCATGCGCTACACGGACAACTCATGTGTCAATACCACTAGTACCTCATATCTTAACGGACAAGTCACGTGCGACGAGAGTGACAATATGTCGTATCCGCCCCGAGAACTCACGTGCTAGCAATGACAATACCTCATATCCACATGGACAACTCATGTGCCAATGATACAACTCTCACAAAGAAGGCAAGTATACGAGTATACATGTAAATGATCAATAATCATCAAGTTCATCTTCTTATTCCGATATGAGTGATTAATTACATATATCCTTGTGCATGTGTTCTATCATAGCTCAAATAAACAAGTGAGATAAGAGACAACGAATAGCACATAGGAGCTACTAGTGGCTCCTCAGCTACTGCTTTGGCAAGTGCTTTAGCTGTAGCATGTGCTCCTCCTTGGGCTCTACCTTTGCCTCTACCCGGCCCCTAGCGACACCGACTCTGGATAAGCATCATCAGTAACTGCAGCTCGTGTTCTCACAATCTATGAGAGAATAAAATGACAAAGTCTCAAACTCAAAAATCAATGAACTCGCACGATAGGAATGAAAGAAGTGAAGTTTCTTAATTGTTCCATAGCCTCTCAAAGATAAGTCCAGACGTCTCCGTACCAATCCTCAGGACTCCACTAAACTTGCTTATGACTCGTAGCACCTATGAACCTAGACTCCGATACCAACTTGTCAAGACTGAAAATCCCTCTTTAGGAGTGGTGATGGACTAAGTCTCTAACATTGGGTAAGCCTAACACTTGCCGAATTAATAATCGATTTTATCCAATTTAATATTAGGCATGTAATATAAATTTCTATAATAAACCAAGGTAGATACATAACTACCAAAAACCGATAGCACATATCATAAGCTCTATTGAGTTTGCTAGAAAATTTTTAAGTACAACTGTTCCAGAATATAAATAAATATCAAAAAGTAATATTTCAGAAGGTGACTTCGAGGCCTACGAACGCGACAATAGGTATACCTTAAAGTCTCCACAGAAATTCTTGATCAGCGATCTAATTACCAGCGCACTACAAAGTACTTGGGTCGGCACAAAAATGTGCAAAAAGCGTGGCGTGAGTACACCACAGCGGAACCGAGTAAGTATCAAGAATAACATCAGTGGAGTAGTGACGAGGAACAGTCAAGACACCTACTAGACATAATAACATTTACATGTTTGAATTTTGATGCTAACATGGAACAATATAAAGCTAAACATGGTAAGAATGGTGCTACAATACTTACATTAAGATCTAGAAGCAACAATTAGCGACAAGGAAGAAGCAGGTAATAACGCCGTAGAGTAAGCTGAATACAGTTAAAGTCCGGTAAAACAAAGTAAGGAAAAACACAAGTGACAAACCAATAAACAACCGCTTTCACACAATATTTGTATAAGAATTTTCCTGAGGTGCTACACCTCATAACCAATATTCGGGGGTCCCAAGTCGCAAACCTTAATTACTTGACATCTTGTGCCCTCATTAAAATTCATAACTGCACGGACAACTCATGCGCTACACGGAAAACTCACGTGTCAATACCACTAGTACCTCATATCTTCACGGACAACTCACGTGCTAAGAGTGTGACAATATCTCGTATCCGCATCGAGAAATCACGTGCTAGCAATAACAATACCTCATATCCGCATGGACAACTCATGTTCCAATAATACAACTCTCACATAGAAGGCAAGTATACGAGAATACATGTAAATGATCAATAATCATCAAGTTCATCTTCTTAAACTGATATGAGTGATTAAATACGTATATGCTTGTGCATATGTTCTATCACAGCTCGAGTCAACAAGTAAGATAAGAGAGAACGAATGGCACATAGGAGCTACTATTGGTTCCTCAGCTAGTTCTCTGGCAAGTGCTTTAGCTGTAGCACATGCTCCTCCTCGGCCTCTACCTTTGCCTCTACCCCGGCCCCTAGCGACACCGACTCTAGGTAAGCATCATCTGTAACTGCAGCTCGTGTTCTCACCATCTATGAGAGAAAAGAATGACAAAGGCTCAAACTCCAAAATCAATGAACTCGCATGATAGGAATGAAAGAAGTGAGTCTCTTAATAGTTCCGTAGCCTTTCGAACATAAGTACAGACGTCTCTGTGCCGATCCTCAAGGCTCCACTAAACTTGCTTAAGACTCGTAGCACCTATGAACCTTTACTCCAAAACCAACTTGTCACGACCGAAAATCCCTCTTTAGGAATGGTGATGGACCAAGTCTCTAACACTGGGTAAGCCAAACACTTGCCGAATTAATAATCGATTTTAACCATTTAACTATTAAGAATGTAATAGAAATTTCTATAATAAACCAAGGTAGATACATAACTACCCAAAAACGGTAGCACAAGTCATAAGCTCTATAGAGTTTACTAGAAAAATCTCTAAATACAATTGTTCCACAACATAAAAAAATAGTAGAAAGTAATATTACAGAAGGTGACTTCGAGGCCTATGAACGCGACAATAGGTATACCTTAAAGTCTCCACAGCAATACTTGATCCGCAATCTAATGACCAGCGCACTCCAAATTACTTGGATCGGCACAAAAATGTGCAAAAAACATAGCCTGAGTAAACCACAGCGGTACCCAGTATGTATCAAGAATAACCTCGGAGGAGTAGTGACGAGGATGTGTCAAGACACCTACTAGACATAATAACCTGTACAAGTTTGAATATTGATACTAACAGGGAACAGTATAAAGCTAAACATGGTAAGAATGATGCTACAATACTTGCAATAAGAACTAGAAGTAACAATTAGCAACCAGGATTAACGAGGTAATAACGCCGTAGAGTAAGCTGAATACAGTTAAAGTCCGGTAAAAGCAAGTCAGGAAAAACACAAGTGACAAACCAATAAACAACCTCTTTCACACAATATTTGTATAAGAATTATCCTGAGGTGCATCACCTCATAGCTACAATTCGGGGGTCCCAAGTCACGAACCTTAATTACTTGCATCTTGTGCCCACATTAAAATTCATAACTGCACGGACAACTCACGTGTCAATACCACTAGTACCTCATATCTTCATGGACAAGTCACATGCTAAGAGAGTGACAATTTCTCGTATCCGCCCTAAGAACTCACGAGCTAACAATAACAATACCTCATATCCGCATGGACAACTCATGTGCGAATAATGCAACTCTCACATAGAAGGCAAGTATACGAGTATACATGTAAATGAACAATAATCATCAAGTTGATCTTCTTAAACCGATATGAATGATTAATTACGTATATTCTTGTGCATGTGTTCTATCACAGCTCGAATCAACAAGTAAGATACGAGACAACGAATGGCACATAGGAGCTACTAGTGGCTCCTCAGCTACTGCTTTGGCAAGTGCTTTAGTTGTAGCACGTGCTCCTCCTTGGCCTTTACCTTTGCCTCTACCCGGCCCCTAGCAATGCCAACTCTGGGTAAGCATCATCAATAACTGTAGCTCGTGTTCTCACAATCTATGAGAGAATAAAATGACAAAGGCTCAAACTTAAAAATCAATGAACTCGCACGGTAGGAATGAAAGAAGTGAAGTTTCTTAATAGTTCTGTTACCTCTCAAAGACAAGTACATACGTCTCCATACCTTTCCTCAAGACTCCTCTAAACTTGCTTATGATTCGTAGCACCTATGAACCTAGACTCCGATACCAACTTGTCACGACCGAAAATCCCTCTTTAGGAATGGGGATGGACCAAGTCTCTAACACTGGGTAAGCCTAACACTTACCGAATTAATAATCGATTTTAACCAATTAACTATTAGGCACGTAATATAAATTTCAATAATAAACCAAGGTAGATACATAACTACCAAAAACCGATAGCACAAGTCATAAGCTCTACTACGTTTACTAGAAAATATCTAAGTACAATTGTTCAAGAATATAAATAAATAGTAGAAAGTAATATTTCAGAAGGTGACTTCGAGGCCTACGAACGCGACAATAGGTATACCTTAAAGTCTCCACAGAAATTCTTGATCAGCTATCTAATTACCAGCGCACTACAAAGTACTTGGATCGGCACAAAAATGTGCAAAAAGCGTCGCGTGAGTACACCATAGTGGTACCGAGTAAGTACCAAGAATAACCTCGGTGGAGTAGTGACGAGGAACAGTCAAGACACCTACTAGACATAATAACATTTACATGTTTGAATTTTGATACTAACATGGAACAGTATAAAGCTAAACATGGTAAGAATGATCCTACAATACTTACAATAAGATCTAGAAGCAACAATTAGCGACAAGGAAGAAGCAGGTAATAACGTCGTAGATTAAGCTGAATACAGTTAAAGTCCGGTAAAACCAAGTAAGGAAAAACACAAGTAACAAACCAATAAACAACCGCTTTCACACAATATTTGTATAAGAATTTTCCTGAGGTGCTACACCTCATAACCAATATTCGGGGGTCCCAAGTCGCAAACCTTATTTACTTGGCATCTTGTGCCCTCATTAAAATTCATAACTGTACGGACAACTCATGCGCTACACGGACAACTCACGTGTCAATACCACTAGTACTTCATATCTTCACGGACAACTCACGTGCTAAGAGAGTGACAATATCTCGTATCCGCCCGAGAAACCACGTGCTAGCAATAACAATACCTCATAACCGCATGGACAACTCATGTGCCAATAATACAACTCCCACATAGAAGGCAAGTATACGAGAATACATGTAAATGATCAATAATCATCAAGTTCATCTTCTTAAACCGATATGAGTGATTAAATACGTATATGCTTGTGCATGTGTTCTATCACAGCTCGAGTCAGCAAGTAAGATAAGAGACAACGAATGGCACCTAGGAGCTACTATTGGTTCCTTAGCTACTGCTCTGGCAAGTGCTTTAGCTGTAGCACATGCTCCTCCTCGGCCTCTACCAATGCCTCTACCTCGGCCCCTAGCGACACCGACTCGAGGTAAGCATCATCCGTAACTGCAGCTCGTGTTCTCACCATCTATGAGAGAATAGAATGACAAAGGCTCAAACTCCAAAATCAATGAACTCCACTAAACTTGCTTAGGACTCGTAGTACCTATATACCTTGACTCCGAAACCAACTTGTCACGACCGAAAAACCCTCTTTAGGAATGGTGATGGACCAAGTCTCTAACACTAGGTAAGCCAAACACTTACCGAATTAATAATCGATTTTAGCCATTTAACTGTTAAGAATGTAATAGAAATTTCTATAATGAACCAAGGTAGATACATAACTACCCAAAAACGGTAGCACAAGTCATAAGCTCTACAGAGTTTAATAGAAAATCTCTAAGTACAACTATTCCACAACATAAATAAATAGTAGAAAGTAATATTTCAGAAGGTGACTTCGAGGCCTACGAACGCGACAATAGGTATACCTTAAAGTCTCCACAACAATACTTGATACGCTATATAATGACCAGCGCACTCCAAAGTACTTGGATCGGCACAAAAATGTGCAAAAAGCGTAGCCTGAGTACACCACAGCGGTACCCAGTAAGTATCAAGAATAACCTCGGAGAAGTAGTGACAAGGAAGTGTCAAGACACCTACTAGACATAATAACCTGTACATGTTTGAATTTTGATACTAACCGGGAACAATATAAAGCTAAACATGGTAAGAATGATGCTACAATACTTGCAATAAGAACTAGAAGCAACAATTAGCAACAAGGAACAACTGGGTAATAACGCCGTAGAGTAAGCTGAATACAGTTAAAGTCCGGTAAAACCAAGTAAAGAAAAACACAAGTGACAAACCAATAAACAACCGCTTTCAAACAATATTTGTATAAGAATTTTCCTGAGGTTCTACACCTCATAACCACAATTCGGGGGTCCCAAGTCACGAACCTTAATTACTTGGCATCTTGTGCCCACATTAAAATTCATAACTACACGGACAACTCATGCGCTACACGAACAACTCATGTGTCAATACCACTAGTACCTCATATCTTAACGGACAAGTCACGTGCTAAGAGAGTGACAATATCTCGTATGCATCCCGAGAAATCACGTGCTAGCAATAACAATACCTCATATCTACATGGACAACCCATGTGCCAATGATACAACTGTCACAAAGAAGGCAAGTATACGAGTATACATGTAAATGATCAATAATCATCAAGTTCATCTTCTTATACCGATATGAGTGATTAATTACGTATATGCTTGTGCATGTGCTCTATCACAGGTCGAATAAAAAAGTGAGATAAGAGACAACGAATGGCACATAGAAGCTACTAGTGGCTCCTCAGCTACTGCTTTGGCAAGTGCCTTAGCTGTAGCACGTGCTCCTCCTTGGCCTCTACCCGACCACTAGCGATGCCGACTCTGGGTAAGCATCATCAGTAACTACAGCTCGTGTTCTCACAATCTATGAGAGAATAAAATGACAACGGCTCAAACTCAAAAATCAATGAACTCGCAGGATAGGAATGAAAGAAGTGAAGTTTCTTAATAGTTCTGTAACCTCTCAAAGATAAGTAAAGACGTCTCCATACCGATCCTCAAGACTCCACTAAACTTGCTTATGACTCGTAGCACCTATGAACCTAGACTCCGATACCAACTTGTCACGACCGAAAATCCCTCTTTAGGAATGGTGATGGACCAAGTCTCTAACACTGGGTAAGCCTAACACTTACCGAATTAATAATCGATTTTAACCAATTAACTATTGAGAAATTTCAATAATAAACCAAGGTAGATACATAACTACCAAAAACCGATAGCACAAGTCATAAGCTCTACTACGTTTACTAGAAAATATCTAAGTACAATTGTTCAAGAATATAAATAAATAGTAGAAAGTAATATTTCAGAAGGTGACTTCGAGGCCTACGAACGAGACAATAGGTATACCTTAAAGTCTCCACAGCAATACTTGATCCGCTACGCACTCCAAGGTACTTGGATCGGCACAAAAATGTGCAAAAAGCGTAGCATGAGTACCCCACAGCAGTACCCAGTAACTATAGAGAATAACCTCGGAGGAGTAGTGACGAGGAACAGTCAAGAAACCTACTAGACATAATAACCTGTATATGTTTGAATTTGGATACTAACAAGGAACAATATAAATCTAAACATGGTAAGAATGATGCTACAATACATGCAATAAGAACTAGAAGCAACAATTAGCAACAAGGAACAAACAAGTAATAACACCTTAGAGTAAGCTGAATACAGTTAAAGTCCGGTAAAACCAGGTAAGGAAAAACACAAGTGACAAACCAATAAACAACCGCTTTCACACAATATTTGTATAAGAATTTTCCTGAGGTGCTATACCTCATAACCACAATTCGAGGGTCCCAAGTCACCAACCTTTATTACTTGGCATCTTGTGCCCACATTAAAATTCATAACTGCTCGTACGACTCATGCGCTACACGGACAACTCATATGTCCATACCACTAGTACCTCATATCTTCACAGACAAGTCACGTGCTAAGAGAGTGACAATATCTGGTATCCGCCCTCAGAACTCACATGCTAGTAATAACAATACCTCATATCTGCATGGACAACTCATGTACCAATAATTCAACTCTCACATGGAAGTAAGTATGCGAGGTATACATATAAATAATCAATAAACATCAAGTTCATCTTCTTAAACCGATATGAGTGATTAATTACGTATATGCTTGTGCATGTGCTCTATCATAGCTCGAATGAACAAGTAATAAACAGTAGAAAGTAGTATTTCAGAAGGTGACTTTGAGGCCTTCGAACGCGACAATACGTATACCTAATGTCTCCACAGCAATACTTGATCCGCTATCTAATGACCAGCGCACTACAAAGTACTTGGATCGGCACAAAAATGTGCAAAAAGCGTAGCATGAGTACACCACAGCAGTACCCAGTAAGTATCAAGAATAACCTCAGTGGAGTAGTGACGAGGAACAGTCAAGACACCTACTAGACATAATAACATTTACATGTTTGAATTTTGATACTAACATGGAACAGTATAAAGCTAAACATGGTAAGATTGATCCTACAATACTTGCAATAAGAACTAGAAGCAACAATTAGCAACAAGGAACAAACAGGTAATAACGCCGTAGAGTAAGCTGAATACAGTTAAAGTCCGGTAAAACCAAGTAAGGAAAAATACAAGTAACAAACAAATAAACAACCGCTTTCACACAATATTTGCATAAGAATTTTCCTGAGGTGCTACACCTCATAACCACAATTCGGGGGTCCCAAGTCACGAACATTAATTACTTGGCATCTTGTGCCCGCACAAAAATTCATAACTGCACGGACAACTCATGCGCTACACGGACAACTCATGTGTCAATACCACTAGTACCTCATATCTTCACGGACAACTCACGTGCTAAGAGAGTGGCAATATCTCGTATCCGCCCCGAGAAATCACGTGCTAGCAATAACAATACCTCATATCTGCATGGATAACTCATGTGCCAATGATTCAACTCTCACATGGAAGTAAGTATGCGAGGTATACATATAAATGATCAATAAACATCAAGTTCATCTTCTTAAACCGATATGAGTGATTAATTACGTATATGCTTGTGCATGTGCTCTATAAAAGCTCGAATGAACAAGTAATAAACAGTAGAAAGTCGTATTTCACATAGGAGCTACTAGTGGCTCCTCAGCTACTGCTTTGGCAAGTGCTTTAGTTGTAGCACGTGCTCCTCCTTGGCCTCTACCTTTGCCTCTACCCGGCCCCTAGCGACGCCAACT
>MCJB01002255.1:0-16980 GCA_002018475.1 Nicotiana obtusifolia | reverse complement strand
GTCCTGTTAATGATCCAAAATTCACCCGAGACCCTCGGGACTTCATCCGAACATGCACACATATTCAATAACCTCATTCAAACTTGTTCCAATCATTGGAACAATAAAACGAATATCGTTTTATAGAATTTGCATTAAAAGCAATTCGATGAACTCTAAGGATCCTCAATTCGAGTCTTCGATCCGAACTCGACCAAACGAAGTCCGAATGGTCTGAAAATTTGCACGCAAGTCCAAAATTACATAAGGAACCTACAGCAACTTTCGGAATTTCATTCCGACTTCCGGATCAAAATTCGACCTATCAACCGGAGATCCGAACTTCCTCGATTCAATTTTAACATTGTTCGAGGTCTATTAAAATTCTTCCGGTCGCTCGTCTAAGTCATATATACTATACCGAAGCTAGTCGAGTCGTCGGATTTCAAATCCGAGCCTTCTAACTCAAAAGTCAATCTAGTGGTTGACTTTAGCGGCATAGACTTTCTTAAATGAGACTATGTGTCTCATATCCCTTCAATTACTTCGAGTAGATTTAACTCGACTTAATTTCTCATAATATAATAAATGAAATAAATTCGGGGAAATAAAGTGAGTCATTACACTATCGCACTGGGCAACATGGAACAACGACATCGAGACTAGACGTTTTACGGATGTCGCCTTCGAGGCCAACGCGTAGTGACATGTTAAACCCGTAAGGTGGTGGTTGGTAGTCGTGGTTCTTCTTGGCTACCTTTTTCTAATTTTATTATTTTATTGTATATTGCTTCTTTGATTTTTTCATATTTCTTTTCTTTAAAGAAAAACTATTATTTCATGAAAAAAAATAATGTTTAACGCTCATTTGCATTTTTATTTGATCTACCGATCGATATCTTAAATGAAGTTGGATAAAAGTTTTCCAAAAATAGGGATGCTACACGAGAACTTCCCGGGGGTCACCTATCCTAGTACTACTCTAGCCCAAGTACGCTTAACTTTGGAATTTTGATGGGATCCGGTTTGTTTGTGATGGTGTGATCGTATCCGACATTCCGTGCACTCTAAATTCTCTTAATAACTTTAGGTGTAAAAGTGTAAAACTTTAAAACGACATAACTTTACGCTCGTTTATCCGTTTTACGCGATTCCTCTTTTGATTTTAAGTATTTTTCGCGGGCAAAGGCTTTGGCAAATAACAACATGTCGTACTCGACGATAATATCACAATCAGAGTGCCAGTAAGGCCCTATTACCCCAGGCAACATGGTACGAGGACATCGCAACTAGACATTTTACGGATGTCGCCTTCGAGGCCAACGCGTAGTGACATGTCAAGCCCGTAAGGTGGTGGTTGGTAATCGTGGTTATTGTTGGCTACCATTTTTTTATTTATTATTTTATTGTATATTGCTTCATTGATTTTTTCATATTTATTTTATTTAAGGAAAAATTATTATTTCATGTAGAAAAATAATGCTTGATGCTCATTTTGCGTTTTTATTTGATCTACCGATCCATATCTTGAAAGAAATTAGATAAATATTTTGCCAAAAATAGGGATGCAATAGGAGAACTTCCCAAGGGGTCACCTTTCCTAGTACTACTCTCGCCCAAGCACGCTTAACTTTCAATCCCCGGTGCGTTTGTGCTGGTATGATCGCATCCGACATTCGGTGCACTCTAAATTCTCTTAATAGCTTCAGGTGTAAAAGTGTAAAACCTATAAATGACATAATATTATGCTCGTTTATCCGTTTTGCGCAATTCCTCTTTTTATTTTAAGCATTTCTCGCGGGCAAAGGCATGGACAACGACATCACAACTACACATTTTACGGATGTCGCCTTCAAGGCAAACGCGTAGTGTCATGTCAAGCGCGTAAGGTGGTGGTTGGTAATCGTGGTTGTTCTTTGCTACCTTTTTCTTTTTTTATTATTTTATTGTATATTGCTTTTTTGATTTTTCATATTTATTTTCTTTAAAGGAAAATTATTATTTCATGTAAAAAAAAATGCTTATTGCTCATTTGCATATTTATATTATTTACCGATCGATATATTAATAGATGTAAGATAAAAAATTTGTCAAAAAGAGGGATGCAACACGAGGACTTCTCGAGGGATCACCCATCCTAGTACTACTCTCGCCCAAGCACGCTGAACTTCGGAGTTCTGATTGGATCCGGTGCGTTAGTGCTAGTGTGATCGCATTCGATATTCCGTGCACTCAAAATTCTCTAAATAACTTTAGGTGTAAAAGTGTAAAACCTTAAAACGACATAACTTTACGCTCGTTTATCCGTTTTACGCGATTCCACTTTTGATTTTAAGTATTTTTCGCGGGCAAAGGCTTTGGAAAATAACAACATGTCGTACTCGGCGATAATATCACAATCAAAGAGCCAGTAAGGCCCTATTAAACCAGGCAACATGGTACGAGGACATCGCAACTAGACGTTTTACGGATGTCGCCTTCGAGGCCAACGCGTAGTGACATGTCAAGCCCGTAAGGTGGTGGTTGGTAATCGTGGTTGTTTTTTGCTACCTTTTTCTTATTTTATTATTTTATTGTATATTGCTTTTTTGATTTTTCATATTTATTTTCTTTAAAGGAAAATTATTATTTCATGTAAAAAAAAATGCTTATTGCTCATTTGCATATTTATATTATTTACCGATCGATATATTAATAGATGTAAGATAAAAAATTTGTCAAAAAGAGGGATGCAACACGAGGACTTCTCGAGGGATCACCCATCCTAGTACTACTCTCGCCCAAGCACGCTGAACTTCGGAGTTCTGATTGGATCCGTTGCGTTAGTGCTGGTGTGATCGCATCCGATATTCCGTGCACTCAAAATTCTCCAAATAACTTTAGGTGTAAAAGTGTAAATCCTTAAAATGCCATAAATTAATGCTCTTTTATCTGTTTTACGCTATTCCTCTTTTGATTTTAAGTATTTTTCATGGACAAAGTCATTGGCCAATAACAGCAAGCCGCACTCGACAGTAATATCACAATCAGAGTGCATATATGGCCCTATCACACTAGGCAACATGGAACAACGACATCGAGACTAGACGTTTTACGGATGTCGCCTTCGAGGCCAACGCGTAGTGACATGTCAATTCCGTAAGGTGCTTGTATGTAGTCGTGGTTGTTCTTGGCTACCTTTTTCTTATTTTTTTATTTTATTGTATATTGCTTCTTTGATTTTTTCATATTTATTTTCTTTAAAGAAAAATAATTATTTCATGAAAAAAAATAATGCTTAACGCTCATTTGCATTTTTATTTGATCTACCGATCGATATCTTAAAAGAAGTTAGATAAAATTTTTCCAAAAATAGGGATGCTACACGAGAACTTCCCAGGGGGTCACCTATCCTAGTACTACTCTAGCCCAAGCACGCTTAACTTTGGAATTTTGATGGGATCCGGTTTGTTTGTGCTGGTGTGATCGCATCCGACATTCCGTGCACTCTAAATTCTCTTAATAACTTTAGGTGTAAAAGTGTAAAACCTTAAAACGACATAACTTTACGCTCGTTTATCCGTTTTACGCGATTCCTCTTTTGATTTTAAGTAGTTTTTGCGGGCAAAGGCTTTGGCCAATAACAACATGTCGTACTCGACGATAATATCACAATCAGAGTGCCATTAAGGCCCTATTACACCAGGTAACATGGTACGAGGACATCACAACTAGACGTTTTATGGATGTCGCCTTCGAGGCCAATGCATAGTGACATGTCAAGCCCGTAAGGTGGTGGTTGGTAATCGTGGTTATTGTTGGCTACCATTTTTTTATTTATTATTTTATTGTATATTGCTTCATTGATTTTTTCATATTTATTTTATTTAAGGAAAAATTATTATTTCATGTAGAAAAATAATGCTTGATGCTCATTTTGTGTGTTTATTTGATCTACCGATCCATATCTTGAAAGAAGTCAGATAAATATTTTGCCAAAAATAGGGATGCAATAGGAGAACTTCCCAAGGGGTCACCTTTCCTAGTACTACTCTCGCCCAAGCACGCTTAACTTTCAATCCCCGGTGCGTTTGTGCTGGTATGATCGCATCCGACATTCGGTGCACTCTAAATTCTCTTAATAGCTTCAGGTGTAAAAGTGTAAAACCTATAAATGACATAATATTATGCTCGTTTATCCGTTTTGCGCAATTCCTCTTTTTATTTTAAGCATTTCTCGCGGGCAAAGGCATGGACAACGACATCACAACTACACATTTTACGGATGTCGCCTTCAAGGCAAACGCGTAGTGTCATGTCAAGCGCGTAAGGNTCATTGGCCAATAACAGCAAGCCGCACTCGACAGTAATATCACAATCAGAGTGCATATATGGCCCTATCACACTAGGCAACATGGAACAACGACATCGAGACTAGACGTTTTACGGATGTCGCCTTCGAGGCCAACGCGTAGTGACATGTCAATTCCGTAAGGTGCTTGTATGTAGTCGTGGTTGTTCTTGGCTACCTTTTTCTTATTTTTTTATTTTATTGTATATTGCTTCTTTGATTTTTTCATATTTATTTTCTTTAAAGAAAAATAATTATTTCATGAAAAAAAATAATGCTTAACGCTCATTTGCATTTTTATTTGATCTACCGATCGATATCTTAAAAGAAGTTAGATAAAATTTTTCCAAAAATAGGGATGCTACACGAGAACTTCCCAGGGGGTCACCTATCCTAGTACTACTCTAGCCCAAGCACGCTTAACTTTGGAATTTTGATGGGATCCGGTTTGTTTGTGCTGGTGTGATCGCATCCGACATTCCGTGCACTCTAAATTCTCTTAATAACTTTAGGTGTAAAAGTGTAAAACCTTAAAACGACATAACTTTACGCTCGTTTATCCGTTTTACGCGATTCCTCTTTTGATTTTAAGTAGTTTTTGCGGGCAAAGGCTTTGGCCAATAACAACATGTCGTACTCGACGATAATATCACAATCAGAGTGCCATTAAGGCCCTATTACACCAGGTAACATGGTACGAGGACATCACAACTAGACGTTTTATGGATGTCGCCTTCGAGGCCAATGCATAGTGACATGTCAAGCCCGTAAGGTGGTGGTTGGTAATCGTGGTTATTGTTGGCTACCTGTTTCTTATTTTATTATATTATTGTATATTGCTTCTTTGATTTTTTCATATTTATTTTCTTTAAAGAAAAAATATTATTTCATGAAAAAAAATAATGCTTAACGCTCATTTGCATTTTTATTTAATCTGCCGATCAGTATATTGAAAGTAGTAAGATACAAATTTTGCCAAAAAGAGGGATGAAACACGAGGACTTCCCAGGAGGTCACGTATCCTAGTACTACTCTCGCTTAAGCACGCTTAGCTTCGGAGTTCTGTTGGGATTTAGTGCGTTAGTGCAGGCATGATCGCATCCAATATTCTGTGCACTCTAACTTCTCTTAATAGCTTTAGTGCTGGTATGATTGCATCTGACAGTCCATGCACTCTTAATTCTCTTAATAGCTTTTGGTCCAAAAGTGTAAACTCTTAAAACGACATAACTTTACGCACGTTTATCGGTTTTACGCGATTCCTCTTTTGATTTTAAGTATTTTTCACGAGCAAAGGTTTTGGCCTATAACAACAAGACGTACACGACGATAATATCACAATCAAAGTGCCGGTAAGGCCCTATCACACCAGGCAGCATGGAACGATGACATTGCAACTAGACGTTTTACGGATGTCGCCTTGGAGGTCAATACGTAGTGACATGTCAAGCCCGGAAGGTGGTGGTTGGTAGTCGTGGTTGTTCATTGCTACCTTATACATATTTATTATTTTATTGTATATTGCTTCTTTGATTTTTTCATATTTATATTCCCTAAAGAAAAATTATTATTTCACGTGAAAAAATAATGCTTAACGCTCATTTGCATTTTAATTTGATCTACTGATCGATATATAAAAAGTAGTAAGATACAAATTTTGCCAATAAAAGGGATGCAACACGAGGACTTCTCGGGGGTCACCCATACTAGTACTATTCTCGCCCAAGCACGCTTAGCTTCGGAGTTCTGATGGGATCCGGTGCGTTAATGCTAGTATTATTGCATCCAACATTCCGTGCACTCTAAATTCTCTTAATAGCTTTAGGTGCAAACATGTAAAACCTTAAAACGACATAACTTTACGCTCGTTTATCCGTTTTGCGCGATTTCTCTTTTGATTTTAAATATTTCTCGCAGGCAAAGGCATTGAACGACGACATCGCAACTAAATGTTTTTCGGATGTCGCCTTCGAGGCCAACGCGTAGTGACATATCAAGCACGTAAGGTGGTGGATGGTAATCGTTGTTGTTCTTTGCTGTCTTTTTCTTATTTCGTTATTTTATTGTTTATTGCTTCTTTGATTTTTTTCATATTTATTTTCTTTAAGAAAAAACCATAACGCTCTTTTCCATTTTTAATTGATCTATCGATCGATATATAAAAAGTAGTAAGATACAAATTTTTCCAAAAAGAGGGATGCAACACGAGGACTTCCCAAGGGGTCGCCCATCCTAGTACTACTCTTGCCCAAGCACGCTTAGCTTCGGAGTTCTGTTGGGATCCGGTGCGTTTGTGTTTGTATGATCGCATCCAATATTCCGAGCACTCTAAAGTCGCTTAATAGCTTTAGGTGCAAAAGTGTAAAACCCTATAACGACATAACTTTACGCTTTTTTATCCGTTTTACGCGATTTCTCTTTTGATTTAAGTATATTTCGCGGGCAAGGGCATGGAATGACTACATCGCAACTAGACATTTTACAGATGTCGTCTTCGAGACTAACACATAGTGACATATCATGACCTTAAGGTGGTGGTTGGTAATCGTGGTTGTTGTTTGCTACCTTGTTCTTGTTTTATTATTTTATTGCATATTACTTCTTTGATTTTTTCATACGTATTTTCTTTAAAGAAAAATTATTATTTCATGTAATAAAAAATTGCTTAATGCTCATTTGCATTTTTAGTTTGATCTACCGATCGATATATTAATAGAAGTAAGATACTAATTTTTCCAAAAAGACGGATGCAACACGAAAACTTCCTAGAGGGTCACCTATCCTAGTAGTACTCTCACCCATTCATGCATAGCTTCGGAGTTCTAATGGAATCCGGTGCATTAGTGCTGGTATGATCGCATCCGACATTCCATGCACTCTAACTTCTCTTAATAGCTTTCGGTGCAAAGGTGTAAAAACTTAAAATGACATAATTTTATGCTCGTTTATCCATTTTGCGCGATTCCTCTTTTGATTTTAAGTATTTTTCGCGGGCAAAGGTATTGGCCAAAAACAACAAGTCGCGCTCGACGATAAAATCACAATCTGAGGGCCCGTATGGCCCTATCACACCAGGCTGCATGGAACGACGACTTCGCAACTAGACGTTTACGTATGTCGCCTTCGAGGCCAACACCTAGTGAAATGTCAAGACCGTAAGGTGGTGGTTGGTAATCGCGGTTGTTCTTTGCTACCTGTTTCATAGTTTATTATTTTATTATATATTTCTTCTTTGACTTTATCATATTTATTTTCTTTAAAGAAAAATTATTATTTCATGTAAAAAAAACAATGCATAACGCTCATATGCATTTTTTGCTTGTTCTACCGATCGATATATTAAAAGAAGAAAGATATAAATTTTGCCAAAAAGAAGGATGCAATACGAGGACTTCCCAGGGGGTCACCCATCCTAGTACTATTCTCGCCCAAGCACGCTTAGCTTCGGAGTTCTGATGGCATCTGATGCGTTAGTGCTGGTATGATCGCATCTGACATTCCGTGCACTCTAAATTCTCTTAATAGATCTAGGTGCAAAAGTGTAAAACCTAAAAACGACATAACTTTACGCTCGTTTATCCATCTTGCGCGATTCCTCTTTTAATATAACGTATTTCTCGCGGGCAAAGGCATTGGCCAATAACAACAAGCCGCGCTCGACAATAGTATCACAATCTGAGTACCTGTAAGGCCCTATCACACCATGCAGCATGGAACAACAACATCGCAACTAGACGTTTTACGGATGTCGACTTCGAGGCCAAAGCGTAGTGACATGTCTAGCCCGTAAGGTGGTGGTGGGTAATCGTGGTTGTTCTTTGCTACCTTTTTCATAGTGTATTATTTTATTGTATACTGCTTCTTTGATTTTTTCATATTTATTTTCCTTGAAGAAAAATTATTATTTCATG
This sequence comes from Nicotiana obtusifolia, assembly GCA_002018475.1. Classification (NCBI taxonomy): domain Eukaryota; kingdom Viridiplantae; phylum Streptophyta; class Magnoliopsida; order Solanales; family Solanaceae; genus Nicotiana; species Nicotiana obtusifolia. Next base: position 8,760 of record MCJB01002255.1, on the reverse strand, counting down.
ATAAAAACAACATTTAACGCTCATTTGAAATTTTATTTGATCTACCGATCGATATATTAGAAGTAGTAAGATACAAATTTCGTAAAATAGAGGGATGCAACACGAGGACTTCCCAGTGGATCTCCCATCCTAGTACTACTCTCGGCCAAGCACGCTCAGCTTCAGAGTTCTGATGGGATCCTGTACGTTAGTTCTGGTATGATCACATCCAACATTCTGTGCACTCTAAATTCTCTTATTAGCATTAGGTGCAAAAGTGTAAAATCATAAAACGACATAAGTTTACGCTTGTTTATCCATTTTGCGCGATTCCTCTTTTGATTCTAAGTACTTTCGTTGGCAAAGGGCATTGGCCAATAAGAACAAGCCGCGCTCGAAAATAATATCACAATCTAAGGGCCCTTAAGGCCCGATTACACCAGGCTGTATGAAACGACGACTTCGCAAGTAGACGTTTACGGATGTCTCCTTCGAGGCCAAAACCTAGTGAAATGTCAAGACCGTAAGGTGGTGGTTGGTACTCGCGGTTGTTCTTTGCTACCTTTTTCATAGTTTATTATTGTATTATATATTTCTTCTTTCATTTTTCATATTTATTTTCATTAAAGAAAAATTATTATTTCATGTAAAAAAAAATAATGATTAACTCTCATTTGCATTTTTATTTGATCTATCGATCGATATATTAAAAGAAGTAAGATATAAATTTTGCCAAAAAGAGGGATGCAACACGAGGACTTCCTAGAAGGTCGCCCATCCTAGTAAAACTCTCGCCCAAGTACGCTTAACTTCGGAGTTCTAATGGAATCCGGTGCGTTTGTGCTGGTATGATCGCATTCAACGTACCGTGCACTCTAAATTCTCTTAATAGCTTTAGGTGCGAAAGAGTAAACCCATAAAACGACATAACTTTACGCTCGTTTATCCATTTTGCCCATTCCTCTTTTGATGTTATGTAGTTCTCGCAGGCAATGGCGTGGAACGACGACATCGCAACTAGACGTGCTACGGATTTCGCCTTCGAAGCCAACCCGTAGTGACATGTCAAGCCTGTAAGGTGGTGGTTGGTAATCGTGGTTGTTCTTTGCTACCTTTTTCTTATTTTATTATTTTATTGTATATTTCTTCAATGATTTTTTCATATTTATTTTCTTTGAAGAAAAATTATTATTTCATGTAATAAAACAACGCTTAGCGCTCATTTGCATTTTTATTTGCTCTACGATCGATATCTTAAAAGAAGTAAGATAAAAAAAATTTCCAACAAGAGGAATAAAACACGAGGACACCCCCTAGTACTACACTCGCCCAAGCACGCTTAGCTTTGGAGTTCTGATGGGATCCGGTGCGTTAGTGCTGGTATTATCGCATTCAACGTACCATGCACTCTAAATTCTCTTAATATCTTTAGGTGCAAAAGTGTAAAACCTTAAAACGACATAACTTTACGCTCGTTTATCTGATTTACGTGATTACTCTTTTGATTTTAAGTATATTTCCCGAGGAAAGGCATGGAACGACGACTTCGCAACTAGACGTTTTATGGATTTCGCCTTTGAGGCCACCGCGAAGTGACATGTCAAGCCCGTAAGGTGGTGGTTGGTAATCGTGGTTGTTATTTGCTACCTTTTTCTAATTTTATTATTTTATTGTATATTGCTTCATTGATTATTTCATATTTATTTTCTTAAAGAAAAATTATTGTTTCATTTTATAAAATAATGCCTAACGCTATTTTGCATTTTTATTTGATCTACCAATCAGTATCTTTAATGAGGACAAAAATTTTGCCAAAACGAGGAATGCAACACGAGGACTTCCCAGGGGGTCACCCATCCAAGCACTACTCTTCCCAAGCACGCTTAGCTTCGGAGTTCTGATGGGATCCGGTGCGTTAGTGCTGGTATGATCGCATTCCACATTCCGTGCACTCTAAATTCTCTTAATAGCTTTAGGTGCAAAATTGTAAAACCATAAAACGACATAACTTTACACTCGTTTATCCATTTTGAGCATTCCTCTTTTAAGTATTTCTCGCTTGAAATAGCATGGAACGACGACATCGCAACTAGACGTTTTACGGACGTCGCCTTCTTGGCCAACGCATAGTGACATGTCAAGCCCGTAAGGTGGTGATTGGTAATCGTGGATGTTCTTTGCTACCTTTTTTTTATATTATTATTTTATTGTATATTGCTTCATTTGTTTTTTCATATTACTTTTCTTTAAGGAAAAATTATTCTTTCATGTAAAAAAACAATGCTTAATGCTCGTTTGCATTTTTATTTGATCTGCCGATCGATATCTTATAAGAAGTCTGATAAAAATTTTTCCAAAAAGAGGAATGCAAAACGAGGACTTCCTAGGGGGTCACCCATCCTAGTACTACTCTCGCCCAAGCACTCTTAGCTTCGGATTTCTGATAGGATCCAATACGTCAGTGTTGGTATGATCGCATCCAACATTCCGTGCACTCTAAATTGTCTTAATAGCTTTAGGTGCAAAAGTGTAAAACCTTAAAACGACATAACTTTACGCTTGTTTATCCATTTTGCGCGATTCCTATTTTGATTTTAAGTATTACTCGCAGGCAACGCCATTGGCCAATAACAACAAGCCGCGCTCGACCATTATATCACAATCTGAGGGCCTGTAAGGCCCTATCACACCTGGCCGGATGGAACGACGACATCGTAGCTAGACGTTTTATGGATGTCGCCATCTTGGCCAACGCGTAGTGACATGTCAAGCACGTAAGGTGGTGGTTGCTGATCCTGGTTGTCCTTTTCTATCTTTTTCTTATTTTGTTATTTTATTGTATATTGCTTCTTTAATTTTTTCATATTTATTTTCTTTAAAGAAAAATTATTATTTCATTTAAAAAAACAATGCTTAACGCTCATTTGCATTTTTTTTTTATTTACCGATCGATATAATAAAAGTAGTAACACAAAAATTTTGCCAAAATGAGGAATCAACATGAGGACTTCCCAGGGGGTCACCCATCCTAGTACTACTCTCGCCCCAGCACGCTTAGCTTCGGAGTTCTGATGGGATCCGGTGCGTTAGTGCTGCTATGATCGCATTCGACATATCGTGCACTCTAAATTCTCTTAATATCTTTACGTGCAAAAGTGTAAAACCTTAAAACGACATAAATTTACGCTCGTTTATCTGATTTACATGATTACTCTTTTAATATTAAGTATATTTCACAAGCAAAGGCATGGAACGACGACTTCGAAAATAGACGATTTATGGATGTCGCCTTCGAGGCCAACGCGAAGTGACATGTGAAGACTGTAAGGTGGTGGTTCGTAATCATGGATGTTCTTTTCTACCCCTTTCATATTTCATTATTTTATTGTATATTGCTTCTTTGATTCTCTCATATTTGTTTTCTTTAAAGAAAAATTATCATTTAATGTAAAAACACAATGCTTAACGCTCATTTGTATTTTTATTTGATCAACCGATCGATATAATAAAGTAGTAAGATATATATTTTTGAAAAAAGAGGGATGCAACACGGGGACTTCTCTGGGGGTCACCCATCCTAGTACTACTCTCGCCCAAGCACGCTTAGCTTCGGATTTCTGATGGGATCCGGTGCGTTAGTGTTGGTATGATCGCATCCAACATTCGTGCACTCTAAATTATCTTAATAGCTTTAGGTGCAAAAGTGTAAAACCTTAAGACGATATAACTTTACGCTCGTTTATCCATTCTGCGCGATTCCTCTTTTGATTATAAGTATTTCTCGCGGGCAAAGGTATTGGCCAATAACAACAAGCCGCGCTCGACGATTATATCACAATGTGAGAGCCCGTAAGGCCCTATCACTCAAGGCCGCATGGAATGACGACACCTTAACTAGACTTTTTACGGATGTCGCTTTCGAGGCCATCGCGTAGTCACATGTCAAGCCCGTATGGCGGTGGTTGGTAATAATGGTTGCTCTTTGTTACCTTTTTCTTATTTTCTTATTTTATTGTATATTGCTTCATTGATTATTTCATATTTATTTTCTTAAAAGAAAAATTATTATTTCATTCAAAAAAAAAATACTTAACGCTCATTTGCATTTTTATTTGATCTACCTATCAGTATCTTTAATGAAGTAAGACAAAAATTTTGGCAAAAAGAGGAATGCAACACGAGGACTTCCCATGGGGTCACACATCCCAGTACTACTTTCGCCCTAGCACGCTTAGCTTCGGAGTTCTGATAGGATCCGGTGCGTTAGTGTTGGTATGATCGCATCCAACATTCCGTGCACTCTAAATTGTCTTAATAGCTTTAGGTGCAAAAGTGTAAAACCTTAAAACGACCTATTTTTACGTTCTTTTATCTATTCTGCGCGATTCCTCTTTTGATTTTAAGTATTTCTCGAGGGCAAAGGCATTGGCCAATATTAACAAGCTGCGCTCGACGATTATATCACAATCTGAGGGCCCGTAAGGCCCTATCACTCCAGGCTGCATGGAACGACGACATAGCAACTAGACGTTTTACGGATGTAGCCTTCGAGGCCAACGCATTGTGACATGTCAAGCCTGTAAGGTGGTGGTTGGTAATCGTGGTTGTTCTTTGCTACCTTTTTCTTATTTTATTGTTTTATTGTGTATTTCTTCATTTTTTTTTTCATATTAAATTTCTTTAAGGAAAAATTATTATTTCATGTAAAAAAACAATGCTTAATGCTCGTTTGCATTTTTATTTGATCTGCCGATCGATATCTTATAGGAAGTCTGATAAAAATTTTTCCAAAAAGAGGAATGCAAAACGAGGATTTCCTAGGGGGTCACCCCATCCTATTACTACTCTCGCCCAAGCACGCTTAGCTTCGGATTTCTGATATATCCGATACGTCAGTGTTGGTATGATCGCATCCAACATTCCGTGCACTCTAAATTGTCTTAATAGCTTTAGGTGCAAAAGTGTAAAACCTTAAAACGACATAAATTTACGCTCGTTTATCTGATTTACATGATTACTCTTTTGATTTTAAGTATATTTCACGAGTAAAGGCATGGAAGGACGACTTCGCAAATAGACATTTTATGGATGTTGCCTTCGAGGCCAACGCGAAGTGACATGTCAAGACCGTAAGGTGGTGGTTGGTAATCGTGGATGTTCTTTGCTACCCCTTTCATATTTTATTATTTTATTGTATATTGCTTCTTTGATTCTTTCATATTTATTTTCTTTAAAGAAAAATTATCATTTAATGTAAAAAAACAATGCTTAACGCTCATTTGCATTTTTTTTTGATTTACCGATCGATATAATAAAAGTATTAAGATATATATTTTGGCAAAAAGAGGGATGCAACACGGGGACTTCTCTGAGGGTCACCCATCCTAGTACTACTCTCGCCCAAGCACGCTTAGCTTCCGAGTTCTGATGGGATCCGTTGCGTTAGTGCCGGTATGATCGCATCCAACATTCCGTGCACTCTAAAATGTCTTAATAGCTTTAGGTGCAAAAGTGTAGAACCTTAAAACGACATAACTTTACGCTCCTTTATCCATTCTGTGCGATTCCTCTTTTGATTTTAAGTATTTCTCGCGAGCAAAGGCATTGGCCAATATTAACAAACCGCGCTCGACGATTATTTCACAATCTGAGGGCCCGTAAGGCCCTATCACTCCTGGCCGCATGGAACGACGACATCGCAACTAGACGTTTTACGGATGTTGCCTTCGAGGCCAACACATAGTGGCATTTCAAGCCCGTAAGGTGGTGGTTGGTAATCGTGGTTGTTCTTTGCTACCTTTTCTCTTATTTTATTATTTTATTGTATATTGCTTCTTTGATTTTTTCATATTTATTTTCTTTAACGAAAAATTATTATTTCACGTAAAAAAACAAAGCTACACGCTGATTTGCATTTTTATTTGATCTACCGATCGATATAATAAAAGTAGTAAGATACAAATTTGGGCAAAAAGAGGGATGCAACACGGGGACTTCCCCGGGGGTCACACATCCTAGTATTACTCTCGCCCAAGCACGCATACCTTCGGATTTCTGATGGGATCCGGTGCGTTAGTGTTGGTATGATCGCATCCAACATTGGTGCACTCAAAATTGTCTTAATAGCTTTAGGTGCAAAAGTGTAAAACCTTAAGACGACATAACTTTACGCTCGTTTATCCATTCTTCGTGATTCATCTTTTGATTATGAGTATTTCTCGCGGGCAAAGGCAATGGCCAATAACATCAAGCCGCGCTCGATGATTATATCAAAATCTGAGGGCCCGTAAGGCCCTATCACTCAAGGACGCATGGAATGACGACACCGTAACTAGACTTTTTACGGATGTTGCTTTCGAGGCCATCACGTAGTGACCTGTAATACCCGTATGGTGGTGGTTGGTAATCGTGGTTGTTTTTTTCTACCTTTTTCTTATTTTACTATTTTATTGTATATTGCTTTATTGATTTTTTCATATTTATTTTCTTTAAAGAAAAATTATTATTTCATTTTAAAAAACAATGCTTAACGCTCATTTGCATTTCCATTTGATCTACCGATCTGTATCTTTATAAAAGTAAGATAAAACTTTTGCCAAAAAGAGGAATCAACACGAGGACTTCCCAGGGGGTCACCCATCCTAGTACTACTCTCGCCCAAGCACGCTTAGCTTCGGAGTTCTGATGGGATCCGGTGCATTAGTGCTGCTATGATCGCATTTGACATATCGTGCACTCTAAATTCTCTTAATATCTTTACGTGCAAAAGCGTAAAACCTTAAAACGAAATAAATTTATGCTCGTTTATCTGATTTACATGATTACTCTTTTGATTTTAAGTATATTTCACGAGCAAAGGCATGGAACGACGACTTCGCAAATTGACGTTTTATGGATGTTGCCTTCGAGGCCAACGTGAAGTGACATGGCAAGACCGTAAGGTGGTGGTTGGTAATCGTGGATGTTCTTTGCTACCCCTTTCATATTTCATTATTTTATTGTATATTGCTTCTTTGATTCTTTCATATTTATTTTCTTTAAAGAAAAATTATCATTTAATGTAAAAAAAACAATGCTTATCGCTCATTTGCATTTTTTTTGACTTACCGATCGATATAATAAAAGTAGTAAGATATATATTTTGGCAAAAAGAGGGATGCAACACGGGGACTTCTCTGAGGGTCACCCATCCTAGTACTACTCTCGTCCAAGCACGCTTAGCTTCGGAGTTCTGATGGAATCCGGTGCGTTAGTGCTGCTATGATCGCACTCGACATATCGTGCACTCTAAATTCTCTTAATATCTTTACGTGCAAAAGTATAAAACCTTAAAATGACATAAATTTACGCTCGTTTATCTGATTTACACGACATAGCAACTAGACGTTTTACGGATGTAGCCTTCGAGGCCAACGCATTGTGACATGTCAACCCCGTAAGGTGGTGGTTGGTAATCGTGGTTGTTCTTTGCTACATTTTTCTTATTTTCTTATTTTATTTTATATTTCTTCATTGGTTTTTTCATATTAATTTTCTTTAAGGAAAAATTATTATTTCATGTAAAAAAACAATGCTTAACGCTCGTTTGCATTTTTATTTGATCTGCCAATCGATATCTTATAAGAAGTCTAATAAAAAATTTTCCAAAAAGAGGAATGCAAAACGAGGACATCCTAGGGGGTCACCCATCCTAGAACTACTCTCGCCCAAGCACGCTTAGCTTCGGATTTTTGATAGAATCCGATACGTCAGTGATGGTATGATCGCATCCAACATTCCGTGCACTCTAAATTGTCTTAATAGCTTTAGGTGCAAAAGTGTAAAACCTTAAAACGAAATAACTTTACAGTTGTTTATCCATTTTGCGCGATTCCTGTTTTGATTTTAAGTATTACTCGCAGGCAAAGCCATTGGCCAATAACAACAAGCCGCGCTCGACCATTGCATCACAATCTGAGGGCCCGTAAGGCCCTATTACACCTGGCCGCATGGAACGACAACATCGTAACTAGACGTTTTATGGATGTCGCCTTCGAGGCCATCACGTAGTGACCTATCAAGCGCGTATGGTGGTGGTTGGTAATCGTGGTTGTTTTTTTCTACCTTTTTCTTATTTTACTATTTTATTGTATATTGCTTTATTGATTTTTTCATATTTATTTTCTTTAAAGAAAAACTATTATTTCATTTTAAAAAACAATGCTTAACGCTCATTTGCATTTTCATTTGATCTACCGATCTGTATCTTTATAGAAGTAAGATAAAACTTTTGCCAAAAAGAGGAATCAACACGAGGACTTCCCAGGGGGTCACCCATCCTAGTACTACTCTCGCCCAAGCACGCCTAGCTTCGGAGTTCTGATGGGATCCGGTGCTTTAGTGCTGCTATGATTGCATTCGACATATCGTGCACTCTAAGTTCTCTTAATATCTTTACGTGCAAAAGTGTAAAACCTTAAAACGACATAAAGTTACGCTCGTTTATCTGATTTACATGATTACTCTTTTGATTTTAAGTATATTTCACGAACAAAGGCATGGAACGACGACTTCGCAAATAGACGTTTTATGGATGTTGCCTTCGAGGCCAACGCGAAGTGACATGTCAAGACCGTAAGGTGGTGGTTGGTAATCGTAGATGTTCTTTGCTACCCCTTTCATATTTCATTATTTTATTGTATATTGCTTCTTTGATTCTTTCATATTTATTTTCTTTAAAGAAAAATTATTATTTAATGTAAAAAAAACAATGCTTAACGCTCATTTGCATTTTTTTTTGAT
>MCJB01002254.1:0-12690 GCA_002018475.1 Nicotiana obtusifolia | reverse complement strand
GCATTTTGGACCAATCAGCCTAATCCGTCTGACCAATCGCATCCAATTCATGGCATAGATCCCACCTCCAAGACCAATCTTCCACAGATCCCGCTCTGTTTGCTGTTTATCTCTGAACTCATCATCGTCTTAGGGTGCCCGTGAGGATTTTCATCAATAAGACTCTCTCATTTTCAATTTTCTCTTGTCTCACCATCGCCTGCCCGTGAGGGTTTTCACCAATAAGACTCTCTCATTTTTCAATTTATGCACCCCGAACATGGTGTTGCCCCTGACACAAACCATATCACCATCTCACTTGACCCGGCATCCTCAAAGACTGATCAGAAGGTCTTTCTTTGGACCGTAATGTGGGCTTTTGGACAAGGTTAGAAGAAAGGGTGTCATGAAGGCTCAAAGTAATTTAAAATGGAATAGGGGTTACAATTACAACTTTTGGAATCAAATCTTTTACAAATCCGAACTTCTGCCCCAGTTTTTTCGGGTCTGGGGAAATTAAAATTTTATTTTGGTGAGACCGAGCCGTGAGGCTGCCTACGTATCCTTTAAAAAGGAATCAGGTCGAACGTAGTTCAGGCCAAAAAGTTGTTTGTTTTTGTTCTATTTTTCTTTTTCTCTTTTTTTTTCTTCTTCTCTTTTTCTTTTCTCTTTTCATTTTTTCTTTTTCATTTTCTTTTCTTTTTTCATTTTCTTTTTCTCTTTTTCATTCTTCTTCTTTTTTTCTTTCTTTCATTTTCCGTATTTCTGTTATTGATTCCAAAAGAAGGATTCGAACGAAAAATAAGTAAGGCTAAAAAAGGGTAACGAGTGATGAAAATGTTTGGATAGCTGAACAAAATGCCTTCTTCATTTCAACTTTAAACATGCCGAGTACAACTGAAGATAATTATTTTAGCCCTTTATTGATTTGCTCAAATGCTGCTTCTTCATCATATTCTATTTCCTCGTCATATTCTACTTCTTGTTGTTATTTCAGAATTAGATCGGCCTTTAAGACTTGGCTGAAAATTCCTCATGCATGTCATGTCACTGCAACCAGCATAAAAAGAACTGTACAAAAGAACAAATAAAAATGGGAGATTGCATTTCACTGAAAATAAAAGGATAGAAGAGTTTGACCATCTCAATAAGCAAAGCTAAAGAAAGATCCTGATTACAACCCTGGAACAGGAAAGGAAATAAAGCAAACTACCAAGACTCCTTCCTGATGGGGAGAGGAGTAACTTCCCAATTGCTAGGCTTCACGTTTGAGCCAACAAACTGCACATCTGCTTTGCTAGAGCCTTCACCAGCCTCTGCCATATTGATCTCTTTGAGAAGACTTTGGAACCCCTTTGATTATTTCTGGACCCTTAACTGAATTGTTTTCATTGGCCCTAGTCATCATGACAGACTTCTTGGGCTCCCCGTCCTTGTGGACTGCTTCAATCACATATGTCTCTTCATGGGCAGGGAGAGGGTTCTGGTTGATGTTTGGCATGTCGGGGCTTTGGACAACAATTTGATTTGTATCAATGAGCTCTTGAATTGCTCGTTTCAAATGCCAACACTTCTCTATGTCATGGCCTGGAGCGTCAGAGCAGTAGGCACATCTTAGAGAATAATCAAGGTTCTTTGGAGGAGGATTTGGCATTTTTGATTCAATTGGCCTCAAGACGTCCAATTGCCTTAACCTTTGGAATAGGCTAGCATAGGATTCTCCAAGCGGGGTAAAAGATTGTTTCCGCAGTTGCTTTTCTCTCCTATACCCTGGTATGGGTCGAGAGTGTGGACCATCGAGGTTATGGTAAGGTTGTGGGGATGGGAAGGCATTTTGTGGATCTGGGTAAGCATTATGTGGGACAGGGGCACGCCATTGTGGATAAGGAGGAGGTTGAGCATATGACTGGGCATGGTGAATGAAATATTGGGGTGGTTGGGATAAGTCTTGGGGGTTTTGTGAGGAAAAGTAATGTTGAGGTGTGTTATATGGAGTTTGGGTGTAAGTTTGAGGTCGAGGGCGTGGATAGGTGTATTGGCGAGGTGGACCTCTCTGACCCTGCCATGACTCGGAGACAAACATGGAATTATCTTCCTTCTTCTTCCTTCCTAACAAATTTCCTGTACTGCTCTGGATTGCTTGAGTGGTTGCTTTTATAGCAGAATAACTCATAATCTTGCTGGATTTGAGCCCCTCTTCGACCATCTCTCCCATTTTTACTACATCATTGAAAGACTTACCAATGGCTGAGATCAAATGGCCATAGTAAGTGGGCTCCAAGGCCTGCAGAAAGTATTTGACCATATCCTCTTCTTCCATTGGAGGATTGACTCGTGCGGCCTGCTTCCTCCAACGGAAACCATACTCCCTGAAACTTTCGCTTGGCTTCTTCTCCACCTTGGTCAAGGACAAGCGATCTGGAACAATGTCTATGTTATATTGAAAGTGCCGGGCAAAAGCCTGAGCTATATCATCCCAGGTATACCACTTGCTACCGTCTTGACGGGTGTACCACTCCAGAGCAGCTCCACTCAAGCTCTGACTAAAATAAGCCATCAACAATTCATCTTTCCCACCGGCGCCTCTCATCTTACTGCAATAGCCTCTCAAGTGAGCAACAGGGTCCCCATGTCCGTCATATAAGTCGAACTTGGGCATTTTAAATCCAGCGGGCAATTGCACATCAGGAAACAGGCATAAATCTTTGTAAGCCACACTTACTCGATTCCCTAATCCTTGAATATTCCTCAAGGATTGCTCCAGACTTTGCAGCTTTCTAGACATTTCTTCCTGTTCTGCACTCTTAGGTTGCTTATCAGTTTCGACATGCTGCTCAAAGTGGGTGTTGTAAGAGTAAGGATCTGAGATCTTAAAAGTAGGCTCCGGTGTGTGGTAATGAGTGTCCGGGGCCGGAAACACAGGTTCACTGGAAGATCGGTGGAGTGTAGCTTGTGGAGGAGGGACAAAAATAGGAGCAGCTGGCGGGGCAGGGCATGGGGTTGTTTTAGCTGGTGGAGCATGGAAAGTTTGAGTCGACGGGCCAGGGAAATTGTGGTAAGGAGTAAAGCCCGGCGCATGCTGTGGTGAGAGATCGATGACATGGGCCATTTGTGATTGGGAGAGTGGTGGGATGGAAGCGGGGTTTTCTGTATAGTTGGTTGGGAATGAAGGTGGTGGGTGTTCTTTCATCCAGGCTTGGTACATCTCCGCCATTTGGTGTTTCAATCTCCTAACCTCCTCCTGTAATTCCGACTCTGACTCCATAGTCTCTCTCGGTGGGTCTACCGTTCCAGTTTCTATTTCCTTGCTGGCCATAGTTACTCGGCGTTTTGATCGAGTATAGTAAGGATGGCTTGCCAGGATGTCCACAAACTAACCACCTGTTCTGAAGAAACCTATAACTCACAAAGCAAACCGGTCAGATCGAACAAATAACATATAGGTAATCGCACATTGGGGTGTGATGCACCTAAGCAGTTAAATGTGTTGCTACATGTTTCACCACGGTTGCGTGTTTCATTCCGGCTTTTACCCGTTTCTTTTCTTATGCTTTTTAATTTTCGCCTTTCTTTCCACTCTATTTTTCGCCCTCACTTTACTCATTTTCTCATTTTCTTCTTTTTTTTTCTTTTTCGATATTACACCACTCTGAATAGATACAAGGCAAAATAAATAAATAAATAAATAAATGAAAACAAATGCTGTAAACTTTCCATTTCATTAAATAAAGCATTCCTATTACAAACTTGACTTTTGAAAAATAAACTATAACAGACTCAAAACAACTTCTGAAATAAGAAAGAAAAAGGAAAATACATATTGCAAAATTTTAAGAATACATTAAAGATTCATGTCCTAGGGCCCGTGGGACATCGTTCGATCTTTCCACGGGCCTTTGTGCGAGATCCCCTTGGAGCTGTTCTAGGTCGTTCATTATCCGACAGACATACGTCATCACTGCGGCAAAGAATGTAGTCTGGGTCATGTCTTTGCAGTCTTGGCACTTCGCGACAACATACTCAACGATAGCTCGGACCCTCTCTCGAATGATTCCTTTTTCTTGCAGCAACGCCCTATTTGCTGGTCTCGGGCCTTTAATACTTGAAGGTCACGGCGGCTCTGATTCTGGACTTGTTGCAGGTCGTGCTTCATCTGGGCCATTAAATCATAGCAATGTTCCCGGTCTGCTTTGAAGTTCCGAATTTGTTTTTCCGCTTCATTTTCCAGACCAGTCACCTTTCTTTTTAGCTCAGCAATTGTCCCCTCGTACTTCTTTTTCATTTGTCGGACGAACTGTGCCCGCCCTTCAACATTCTCCGCCAACCGCTTTCTGAGTCTTTTCTGCTCAGCTTCAGCCTTTTCCAGATCATCTTGATATTCTATTATTTTCTTCCTTAGACCACTGATAAGCTTTGCATCCGCCGGACTTCTTTCTTGATTCAAGGCAGCCACTTTCATCTGTTGTATTTGAGCTTTGAGGGCTTCATTTTCCTGGATCAACTCTTTCTTTTCCCCCTCGTCCGCTGCGGCTTGTACCCCTTTCTCAAACTGAAGATCACGGATTTGTTTTTCTAATTTGCTTATAGTGGCTTTATACCCATTTTCTTTGGCTAACCAGTCTCATTGGGCTTGGGACTCTTCGGTAAATGCTTGTAGGTGGGGTCTCTTGACTGGTCGTTCGGGCTCGGATTCCTTTTTATACCATATAAGATACCCGGGGAAGACTTCGCCCTGAGACAAATCTCAAACACAGGTGTTTGCAGGCAAATACTGACATTCACTCCAAACCCGTCTAACCACACTTTCTGGAAATTGTCCATCGGCACAAATTTCTATTGTGTGACAGCTAAGATCCTCATCCTTTGGTACCGTCTAACATCTTCTCAGCTGTCTTAGAACCCGACACGGCGCGTAAGGTTGAATACTCCTGAGGCCCATTAGGAGAAAATATGGCCCGGTAGCTGACATATACAGAACTTCGTCAATTATAGAACAACCGAGCACCCAATCCATTTGCTCTGCTGTGACAGACTGGAAACGGGCTATCCATCCGTTGACCCCTTCAGGCATGCTAACATTCCCAACCTTGGCCTGGAATTCGGCTATGTAGCTTCTCCCTGCCAGTGCATATCTTATGTACTGAGGCCATTGGCATAAATGCTCGATTACCCAAATTTGCAACAACAGATTGCAACCTTCAAAAAACTTTTCCCCAGCCCTACAAGCAGTGAGAGCTCGAAAAATATCAGATAAAATCATAGGGGCGAGGACACTCTTGGCCTGAGTCAGCAGTGTGCTAACGACTCCGGCTATCCGAATGTCGATGTGTCCGTCCTTTCTGGGGAATACTATGAGACCCAGAAACGCCACCATGAAAGCAAAACATCTATGCTCCTCCCACTTTCGTCGGTTTTCTCGACTACAAGTTTTGCTTTCTGGGTTGTTAAATCCCCATACGTGACCATACCTTTGATAAATGAACTGTAAGGTCACAAAACCATTAACCAAATCCGGGTTCTGGACCCCCCGACTTATCTTCATCATATCCAGAAACTTGTGGGGGGTAACCGCTCTTGGGGCCACTAGGTCTCCGTGCCTTAGCAGGGTTTCACTCCTCCCGACGTATCTAGTAATTTCTTCTAGGGTTGGTGTCAGTTCACAATCCGAGAGATGGAAAACGTTATGGGCCGGGTCCCAAAACGTAATCAGAGCCTTTATGATATCTCCCTGGGGCCTCATTGTCAATAACTCCGGAAGACCCCCTAAACATTGCTTGACTGTGCTTTGCCCTGACTCAGTCAAATCATTCCACCACATCCTCAGCTCCAACGGGATCTTTGTTACTATTTCCATTTTCAAATCGTGCTCGTTCTGCACATTTAAAGTGATTTTAAAAAAAGAAATCAGTAAAAAAAAAGACAATTTTTTGCACAATGTTTAATTAAACGGCTATTGTTGCAAATATGGCCCTTCAGCACTTTGAATGAGAAGATTTTAGGGCTGTGTTTGCTAAATAGCAAAAATTAAAATAAGTGATCGTTTTTGCAAAACAGCCTTCCGGTGCCCTTTTGAAGGCATTCGGCTATTTATGCAAAAGCGACGACCTAAGCACTTTGAATTTTTAATAGAAAAATACTCGAAGCAAAAAAAAAAAATTTGGATTTTTATATATTTTTTTTAATTAATTTTCTCGAATTTTTTCTTCTTCTTTTTTTTTTTAAAACTTATATATTAGAAAAGCTTATTATTATTTTTGCAATTTTAGAAGTGAAAGAAGAATATTTCTGAATTAAAAAAAATATTTTTTTTCTTTTCTAGAAAAACAAAGTAATTTGGACATTGATTTCTTAGAAAGGTTTTTTTTTTTAAAAAAAAAATTCGGCAGTATTTCGCCTTATTTTGAACCCCAGGTTTTGAAAATACGCAACAACCCTCAATTCTATGCCTCGCCCTTCATTTATTTTTTGACTTTTATTCTGATGACCGGTCGACACGCAAACCGAGATAAAAATACACAAATAGCACGTAAATTAATGCATCAGGATTAGTCTTTTAATTCAAGGTCACCTGTCCTAGACGGACCCAACCCTGTGTTGAGTCCCCTAAGTCAAATGCACATGATGCAAAAATAACGTTCCTACTTGGGATCCGGCGTGAGGTCACGTTATTCTAAGTAAAAACCTGGGTACTGGTCTAGACTGGTGAACCCGAGCGGACAACTCGAGCCGAGGAGGGGCTACGTACAGGGCACCAAAAGGCCACCCGGCTTTGTAACTTATCCGGCCTCTTTCTTATTTATGGTAAGACGCTAACAGAATGGGAAGTCACGGCCAGCGTGCACGTCCCGAAGATGAGAAGAGAAAGGTTTGGAATAATTTATGACAGTTCAAGTAATATTAAAGCGGTAAAAGATGGCATTTAGCACGTTGAGTATAACAGGTAATGAAATTCAAATAGAAAGTCAAAATACAACTAATTTTTAGCTCGAATTCTTGAACCCCGAACCAGAGATTCTGGGTTCATTCCCCAGCAGAGTCGCCAGAGCTGTCACACCTCTTTTCGTACACTCCTCGAGAGGAATATATAAAAAGAGTTTTTTCAATTAAAGTGACATTGATCGAAATGGGATTACTGAATTATTTTCAGAGTCGCCACTTGGAAATTTAAATTGGTGTTCCAAGTCACCGGTTTAATCTCAGATCGAGGAAAAGTTCGACTTTCGTAAAGAAGTCTGCGAACCAGAAATTCTAAGTAAGGAATTCTGTTAACTCGCGGGAAGGTGTTAGGCACCCTCGGGTTTCGTGGTTTTAGCACTGTCGCTTATTGTCACAATCGGCTTTATTATCTAATTTTAATACCTGTTGTTAGCCTATAGTGCATTTCACTTTATTCCGCTTTTCCGCTTTTTAAAATTATTGGAGAATTGTTAATCAAAATATGTCACGAATCACGTCACATAAATGCACCCGTAATTTGTAACATCTTTTAATTAAACATCGGGATTTTGGATTTGGGTCACATAAATGCGCACCCGAGTTTAGGATATTCAATTATTAAAATAACGCGCCTAAAGCAGCTACGCATTTTTAACTTTCCGAGGGCCATGAAATTTACTGAATAGCACGCCTCGATTTTCTAAGTGTTTAATTAATGAGGGCCATATGTTTGTAATTTCATTTAGTATGGCACGCCTCAAATTAGTTTTAAAGCTTTTATTATTTAAAATTATTTAAATCGGGTCACCTAAAAAGCACCCCCGAAATTAGCGTTATCACTATGTCACGGGAACCGTACCCATAGTGGCAACACAATTAATCGCGCCTAAAACAAATTACGAATGTTCAAAGTTATTATTTCCCTAAGTTTGGGATGAAATTCGAAGCTTTAAGAATTACGAGATAAATCTGTTAGAGTCAATTAAGCTAAGCTTCGGGTTAATGATTAGCTTCCGAAATATTCCATCTTATAATCACAAGGTAGTCCCATAAAAATCTAAATTTTATCTTATCGAAGAATCTCAAAGATTTCAAACACTGTCATTTTATAAGTGAAATGGATACTAGTTAGGGTGAGAATACTTGACAATGTTTAACATGTTAAGGTCCTATTAGTATTACCCTTAGCAAACAAATGAAAATAACTAGGCTCAAATGGAAAGTCCAAGATTCAACTAACTTTGGTATATCATTAACATTTGTGCATACGCTGCTACAGATTCAGCAATTTTAATTTCACGCAAGTAATCGTAATTGATATTAATCGCAAATAAGAAAACAGCGTAATTGATTTGGCATATTGAATCAAGGAATAACAGGGGTCAATAATTATAAACTACATGATATTGATTAAGGGGAATCCTTATCCAGTTCCAAATTCATACTACGGAAAGCTAATCGGCAGATGAACACCACTTTAAAGCTTTCGTTTGATTTACACAAATCACTGAAATTTCAGAGTCAACAAATAAAATCCTTTAATTACAATTCTCAATGAAACTACGAGGAATAAATAATTTATAATATAAATGCAATTTGCCTGTAACAATGTGCATGTCTAAACACTAGACAGTCAGTGCTGAAATTAAGCATGTTTATCATCAAGGAGCTCAATTTCACTTTCGCGTTCAGGACTTTATTGATTTATCCGATTTAGAAGCCAATTTGCAAATCACAGCCATGCACTTATGATTAACACAAATTTGCGATGCAAACACAAGTGTTGTGCTAGTATTTAAATCCAGCTCGTACTCACATGAGAACACGAACACAAAGATCGATTATAGCTATTACTAATTCAAACTATAAGGACGTATAGTTTCACAATCATCGAGCCAACGGAGGAAAACATGTATTTTCATGAAGTCATTTTCCAACATAAAAATGAGTGTTACGAATCACATTACATAGTCAAAATTTAGGAAGAAAAACTTTAACGAATAACAGAATAAAGAAAGGACAGTGGTAGAAGGAGATCCGAAACTCAGCTCATTATGAACTAAGCTGAATTTAACTTTTCTAATCAACAACCCAAATTAAATGAACTATTAAAACAATAACAGCGGATAGGAACGACTGTATTCAGTGAAACAAACAATGAACGTACATATCAATTACACAGATCGAAACGAACTCGGAATTACATGGATGTCCGAACGTACCTAAGAATCACAACAAACTTGCTTTCAAGCTAGCGACAACAATCAACAACGTCACAGCTTCTTGTTCTAACCCTGAGCAATCAGTCAATGACTCAGCTGGATTATATTACGCACTCTGTTTATGTTTTCAATTTCTTTTCAGACTCTGACCTCTGTTTTTCACTCTCTCCTTTTCCTTTCACTGTTTCCTCCTCTTTCTCCGCTCACTGTTTTTCTCTTTTTCTTCTGCTCCCTTTTTTGTCCTAAAAGAATCCCTCTTTATAACAAAACCCAACCGACCTTCCCCCTTTTTCATTTTTTCTATTTTTCTGTTAATTTAAAAAAAAAACAAATCATTACTTTTGATCTCCCCACTCCTCCCACGATCTGACAGATTTAACAAAATCAAATCCCAACAGAAATCTGTTGGGATTTTTCTAAAATTACCCCTTCCCCCTTTTAGTGTCTTTTATTTACAATTACCCCCTTTTAGTTGCCTATGACCCCTTTAAATAATAACCATTTAATAACTAACCCTTTCCTAATTTACGGACTAGCCCATCAAAATAAAAAAAAGTGGCCATTTTTGTAAGACCCTAAAATTCCGAAAATTGAAACTAATTGAAGAAAGGGGTAGAAGATGAACATTTAATTAAGAAGAAAAGAATGAAACAAAATTAAAGCAAAAAATACCTCGGCCTAGTTTCTTATCCGTAATGATTTTGTGACAAAAATAAAGTTTAAACCGTGTGTTCTTGTCAAGAACACACGGTTAAAGCTTATTTTTGTTCAAAACTTGGTTTTAAATCCTCAAAGATCCGATTTTGCATTTGTTTTTTTTCGGTTTTTTGGGTTTTTGGTGGATAAAGGGGTCAATCGAAGTGGGGGGAGGTAACGGGGTGCGTTAGGGACGGGTTTCGGCCGGAGGGTGGCCGGAAAACGGTCCCGCGACGGGTTTGAGGTTGGTGGCGGCTAGGGTTTGCGGGTAAGGGGGCGTTTGGATGGAAAAAAAATGAAAAATGGGGTAGGGTTTGATTAAGAGGGTTATATATGAGGTTGGGTGGATTATGGACCGTTGATCTTGTTGAGATCAACGGTCCGGATGTAACCGGACCTAAGGGTGCAATGATTTGGGATCTTTCTTTGCCAACCGGATTGGGCCTAATGTGGGTTAAATGAATCCAATTTTCTTCTTGTTCAATTATACTCTTTTATTATTTATTTAAACCCCTTTTTAATTTTAATAACTAGATACTTAGCAACTAAAATTTTAATTTATTTAAAATATGACATTAAACTAAATTAATTATTTATAAAATTATCATAATGCTAGATTCTATGATTTAAACATTAAAACTAAAAGAGTATAAAAATGCACTATTTTTATGATTTTTTTTTCAATTTTATGAAATCAACAATTACTAACTTAGTCCTAAAATGTAAAAACAAATACTAAATGCAATGCGTGATATTTTTGAGTATTTTCATGAATTAATTAGTTAAAAATTGAGTAATTAAACACCTAATAAAAATCTTAAAAATGATTAATAATTAATTAAGAAATTATTTAATGATTTTTTATAAAAGCATTTCGGGTACGGTAAAAATCACGTGCTCACAGCTGCCCCTCTTTGCTCGAAAGCACGAAGAGTTTTCGGGCAAAGACAAAATGAGCAATTCTGCGGGATTTTTGCCTACCCGAATTGAAAAGAGCTTGACCGAATCCTACTTAAAGGATCGCCTACATATCCTTGGCTATGAAGGAATCAGGTCAGTGTAGTTCTGGAAATTTTGGTAGCTGGAACTACCAGGAAGCTGTGATTGCGTTGCTGCTGCTGTTACTGTTTGTCGCGCTCCTTATTACACTAAAATAGAAAATAAGAAGCTAAACTAACTACATCTAGTAGCTATGAATTACAAGATTTCTATCTACGAACTTCTTGGAACTTGATCTTGAATCTTCTTCTTCACCTCGAACTGTTGACTCGCATTCTTGACGCGAGCTTTTGCCAGTCCTAATTTGACTTGACCCTGTTCTTCAGGCGGGCTCCTGCTGGTGAAACTTGAATTGCATTCTCTCGTTATCCAGGTGGGCGCCTGCTATCACGACAATAAAACAAACAACAAACTTTCTGCCCCGGTTTGGAACTTAGTCATATCTGCGGGAACTTGAAACTTACTACCTAAAAAACTTCTAAGACTTGTAGAAAACTAAATCTCACTATTCATGAAGATTTGAGAAATTCAAAACTAAATCCCATTATCCAGGAGGGTCCTGAAAACTAAATCTAAATCCCATTATCCAGGCGGGTCCTGAGACTAAAATCTAAATCCCATTATCCAGGCGGTCCTGAAAACTAAAATTAAATTGTATTCCCTCGTTATCCAGGTGGGCGCTCGCTACTGAAATTAAAATAAATCCCATTATCCCGGAGGGTCCTGAAACTAAAAGCTAAATCCCATTATCCAGGAGGGTCCTGAAATAAAAATTAAATCCCATTATCCAGGAGGGTCCTGAAAACTAAAATCTAAATCCCATTATCCAGGAGGGTCCTGAAAACTAAAAACTGAATTGTATTCCCTCGTTATCCAGGTGGGCGCCTGCTACTGAAATTAAAATAAATCCCATTATCCAGGAGGGTCCTGAAACTAAAACTAAATCCCATTATACAGGAGGGTCCTGAAAACTAAAATTAAATTATATTCCCTCGTTATCCAGGTGGGCGCCTGCTACTGAAATTAAAATAAATCCCATTATCCAGGAGGGTCCTGAAATTAAAACTAAATCCCATTATACAGGAGGGTCCTGAAAATTAAAAGCTAAATCCCATTATACAGGAGGGTCCTGAAATAAAAATTAAATCCCATTATACAGGAGGGTCCTGAAACTAAAAGCTAGATCTACCTGAGCCGTGCTCTCTGTTTGGGGAACGCTTGCATAGCAATTTTGCTTTTCGAGCCTTGTCTTTTGTGGATTGACAACTTCCATGCCTTCTGTTTCAAACAAATAAAATTTATTAGTTTAAGACGTGGTGGTTAGCTTGTGGCGTCCTTGCTGGAAATTGCTTCTGTTGGGGAATGTATTCCAGTTTTGGCTTGGCTGGGGATTCGAATGAGCACAGGGTTGTCTGACCTCTGATTGGGGTCGACTTGCATTCTCTCTGACCAAAACGAATCTTTTACCCTCCTTTATTGCATTACGCTTCTAATTTGAACGTCGTTACAATCTTGTATTCTCCAAAACTTTCCAAAACTCGCCTCATCGCCTGACCTTTGGGTTACCTCCCTTGCGATATGTTTGGCCTAGTTCTGCTTTATGCAATTTTAGAAATTGGTAGTAAGCTTGAAATCCTTTCCCGCTTACTCAACATGGCTGACTCGCAAGAAACTTATAAAGATAGACTCAATAAACAGAATGTAATGATTTTATGAAAAAGAAACAAAGGAAAACTGTGAATATGAACGAATATGTGGGGGAAATTTAGAAAAACTTATCTGAAAGAATTGGCCGGCTCCAGTGATCATGACATGCATTTTGGACCAATCAGCCTAATCCGTCTGACCAATCGCATCC